>VZTI01005324.1:42586-53847 GCA_013397865.1 Struthidea cinerea
ACCTAGAAAAGAAAAATATATTTTTTTTTTTTTTTTTTTTTTTTTTTTTTTTTTGCTGTGTATCTAATTATAGGCTCGTTTAAGAGGGAATTTGCAGTATTTTTAAATTCTACCTTTTCCTCCAAACACAGGAAACTTCCAGTGGAAAACGGCAACATTATAAAGAGAAACTCATTGCTAAACCCCAAAAGAAGCTGGAAGAGGTGAAACAAAATCTCAGGTAGAGCTGGACAGAGAGCTTGTGGTCTTGTCTGAGGTCCTGTCCAGAGAAAGAGTTGCCACCAGCATGCCCTGAGACAGCCCTTGATGCAGGTTTCTTCCCCCAGGCACATTTGTGCTGGGCGCCCAGGGGTTTAAAGAAAGACCAGCCAGGATCTCTGCAAAAATCTGATTTTTGCAAGAAAGGACCATGGTGATCTGGAGACAGAACAGAGAATATGAGTGGAACATCTGCTGGGGAGAGATCCTGGCAAGAGGACATGGGGAGGAGAGTTGTCTAAGTGTCGTCTTGCAGATTCTTCTTATCTATCAGATTGTGTTAGTTTGATTTAGTTTGGCTTTTTTCAATTGCTGGTTCATTAACTTGAGTATTTACTGAACTGATGCTATAACTTACTGGATGAAAATGTTTTGATTTATTTGAAATATAAGACTGACAGAAACCCTCATGTTAATTTGTTTGGAATTAGGAAGGGCAGTCTCCACGTGTGCTGCATTACTGTGGTAGCAAATGCCCCACACTGCCTTTACTCAAGATGCTGTAGGATCAGGATGCCCAGGAAGTCCTGTTATCCCCCAGACTTTCAGTGATGGGGCTGAGCAGTGAAGCATCCCTTGGCTGCACCAGAAACTCCTGGATGACTAAGATGGGGACTGTCTGTACAGAAAATTCTGTTGCCTGACTAAGGAAGGGAATGAGAGATAATCAGTCATCTCCTGACAGCCTTGGAAGATTCCTTAACTGAATCACGGACCAAGTAGAACAGTAACACCATTACTGGATTTTTTAAAAAATTTCAGCAAACACCAACTTGGATTACGGGCATTAGTGACAATTTCATAAGAAAACTTTATTTACTGAGGGTGGGTTTGCCTCCAATTTCTGGCAAACCAACCCCCTCCACTAAGGCTGACAGTTCATTTATTTTGATACTGAAGACATGCATTACTCTAAGATGGTGTTTTGGGATGACTGAGACCCCTATCCAAATGATCTCTGTGTTGCTCATTGAAACAGTTGCATTTCAAAACAAAGTGTAAGGCCTAATGGGCGAAATTCATGGGAGAGGATCTATTTTGAATGGGTGCTGTTCTCAGTTCTGTGGTCAGCAAAGGACAAATGCTGTGGAGTCCTGCTTCCACAAAAAGTGCAACATTTGGACAATTGTTCAGCCTGGAGAGGAGAAGCTCTGGGGTGACCTCACTGTGGCCTTGCAGGGCCTGAAGGAGCTGCAGGAAAGATGGAGAGAGACAATTGACAAGGGCTGGAGGGCCAGGACACAGGGAATGGCTTCCCAGTGCCAGAGGGCAGGGCTGGATGGGATATTGGGCAGGAATTGTTCCCTGGGAGGATGGGCAGGCCCTGGCACAGGGTGCCCAGAGAAGCTGTGTCTGTCCCTGGATCCCTGGCAGTGCCCAAGGCCAGGTTGGATGGGATTTGGATCAATCTGGAACAGTGGAAGCTGTCCCTGCCCGTGGCAGGGGGTGGCACTGGATGGGCTTTAAGGTGCCTTCCAACCCAGGCCATTCTATGAATTTTCTGTAAGCCTGGAACCTTTCAGGCAATGGAAGTGCCCTGTTATGGGAGAGGGAGGAAGGGTGTGAGTGACTTAGGGTGGAAAAGGAAATCCTACTTGTAGCAGGTTTAGACTAGGCCAAGGCACATGGATGAAACATCAGCTCTCAACGCCGAGGCTTTTTTGCTCTTCTCTTAATGCCCTGAAAGCAGCCCATATCCAGCTTATCAGTGGAGAATGTACAGTTGGGAAACTCTCTGATGCTCTCAGTAATGCACTAGCTCCCAGCCACAAAAAAGAGGGCATGTTCTAAGTGGCACCTCTCAGCTCTGTTTTTGAAGATTTCAGTAGCAGAGTTTCTCACTCCAGCCATGGTCCTCAGCAAGACTCCATGTAGCAGTGAATATTTTCTTAATGGAGCAGTGTATGAGTAGGTCAGGTCAAATCCGGGCTCATGCAGTTGGTGCTTTCCACCCAAAATGGTTTCTCACAGCCTTGGTGCTGAAGACGTGCCTTCCCTGGAGGAGGGATCGTAGGATTTTGTGTGCCCATTTCCATTGCAGCAGGAAAGGTAAGTGCACCGCAGGTCAGGTGGTCCAGACCTGCATCCCAACTTATGTTATTGCACACAGGTGTGCAATAGGGCTGGCATGCTTGAACTCACTGCCAAAATGTTCAGGATCAAAAAGTGCAGCATACTTGGTTCAGTGACCTTGAGCCTGGATTTAAAACTTAATACTAAAAACTAATGCAGATATTGCTCTGTAATGTAAATGCAGACTATTTTATATATTTGTATTTTCCAAAGCCAGCATTTACTGTTCTAAGTACATTCAACCCACAGTGTTCAACTCAGTGAAGATTTTCTTTGGGATCAGAATGACAATTACAAACAGGTAATAATCCCCAGCCTAACTTACAATTTCTGTTATTCATAATTTATTTTTAATTTCCAGGGGACATCGGAAGGGTGTTCATTTAATATGGACTGGCAGAAGGCTGATTATCAAAAAAATCATTGTGATGTTTGAGTTATTGTTCTTATTAAATTACATCTATATAGCAGAATTGCCTTTCCAGTCCAACAAGAAGCCCTAACAGTCTAAGACTATTTTATTTTATGATATTTTTACTTGGTATTTAATTTATCAGGTCATTAACAAATCAGACAGTCTGTGAGCTATAAGACATTATTTGTTTGTGTTACTACTCTCCATTCCCACTCAGCAGATGTATAAGACAACTCATTGTGTGACTTGTCACACTTGTTCTCATTTTTTATGACAAGCCTAAAATCTTATATCTCTTTGCTAGCAACTGTGAGTTATATTATTGTATTCTTTCTTCACATGCCAGAGTAACCTTGTGAGTTAATTGGTATCTAGACAGCTCCTCAAAACTGTGCAAAAATCTTGCATGAAATCAAGTCTCTATTTGAAGGTTTGAGGTTTTGAGAAATGTGTAAATGAATTTTCCTTAGACCTCTGACAGGGTTCTTGTCTTTATGATGTCAAGGAAGAAGTTAATATCCTTTGGAAGATATTGAAAAGATTCTACAGTTATTAAAGCTTGTTCAGTTGTTAGTACCGGTGAGGAGAGGTGAGACCAGATTTAAAAGGTTCTCCCAGAACACATTGATCCCTGTGTTTTACTTGCACAGAACAGCTGCAGGTTCTGTTTTCATATTTCTCTGTTCTATTGCAGCATTGTCTGTTCTTCTCAAAATTTGTCTCTGAAAAAAACCATGATTAGTCTTTACCATTTGTACACTTAAATTTGGAGGTGGTTTTCCACCTTTTCAGACTACCTGGAATGGTAAAACAGATTTTACTGACAATGGAAATCTGTTTTAAAAAAATAAGGGTCGTAACTTTTACTGTAAGTTTGATGAGAACCTAGTTTTCAATTTCAGGCAACAAAACAGCCTAGTTTTAGATTCATTCCTCCATGGTCCTCCATAACCAATCCTGCTGGCATTGCATCAGTTTGCACAATATTGACCCTTAAATACCCTTTAAAACTGACCTTAATATTGGTAAACTCTGAAACACTAAAATAAGTAGCAGCAGTTACTTTGGGACTACCCTGGGAATCTTAGTGGCCTGACAAAATAAATCCTCTGAGTGATGACAACAGAGATAATTTTCTTTTATTACTGGCAAAATATTTTTATATCATCAAAAGATGCCTAGATGAAAAAAATACTACTACTAAAAAAAGGTATTACCCACCATCATAGGCCCTTTCATTTTCATATCATATTTAACCACAGCTTTGCAGCTCTAAGAGCAAGATTTCCTGAGGATCTAACAGGGAATTGCTAATCACTTATTTAAAATGAACGTTTTAACAGTGAGGTTCAAGGTTGTTTTCTTTTATTACAAAATTAAGTTAATTTCAGGGCAGTATTTCCTCTAGGTTCTTCATAGTAGATGTATATATTTGTGTTTAATAAGAGTTCATCTTAAGCTTAAAATTTGCCTCAAAAAGTATCTTTACTCCCCTTTTATCAAGTAATTTTTTCCCATCCTGACTTGTAACTCTCCTCAATTTGTCTGCCAATAGAAGGAGCTCCTGTGTTAGGCAACAAGCTGGAGCTCCCAGGAGAACCTTTCCTCTGATCCAGACAGATGGATTCTGGCTTTCATAGCGTGTGTGTGTGTGTGATATGTACAAAAATTTTGATTACGATTTTGGTACTAACTATCCAGTCATATTGCAAACAAACCCTGTGAGATTATTGCCAGATAAGAGCATAGCACTGTTTAGAGGGAGAGCTTTTTTTTTATTTTTGAGAAAAAAGGGTTTATCTGCTTGTGTCTTGCAGTGTCTGTAAGCATTCTGCTGTAGAGGGGTGGTCAGCCTTGTCCTGCTTTTTGTGATGAAGGACATTTCCTGACTGCAAACTTAAGCTGTTGGGTGGTATTGGAGAAACACTGAAGATCAGAATAATAGAAAACACTGGTTCCTGAGGACTTTAAAGGTGTTGCTGGTATCAGTAGGGAAAGCAAACATGTACACCCTGTATGGAAAGAGAGTGATGCCCCTGGAAGAGCAACTGATTCAGCATTAAATAGTTCAATTTTCCAGAGAAGATTTTCATATTTAAGTGATGTTCACAGAACCACAGAAGATGCTGAGTCAGAAGGGAGCCACAAGGATCATCAAGTCCAACTCCTGGCCATGAACAGGACCATCCCCAAGAGTCACACCATGTGCCCAGGAGCATAATCCTGTTTTTTTTTGATTATATGGTTTCATCTCTGGCTCTGAAATGTGCTAGCTTCCAGGAACACAGTGCTGATGGCACTTATGTGGTATGAAACCTGCCTCAAAAAAAATTATGTGGTGATACCAATTTCTTCAACTTTCACTGTCTGTCTCTGGCAGGTATTACCTGCCATCATCTCTGCAATATCTTTACTTCTGCAAGCGATTTTAATCTGCAATCGGCAGTGCCACTGCCTCTGAGACCACAGAGGCTCACATAGTTCCATCTTATGGAATCACAGTATCCTAAGGGTTGGAAAGGACCTCTAAGATCCCTGAGTCCAAGTGCTAACCCAGCGCTGCCAGGTCCACCACTAACCTATGTCCCTAAGCACCATGTGCAAAGTTTTAGCACGAGAGCTTTGGACAACAACCACCTAATCTAAGTGAAGGTCCATGGAAATTGCAGTGGGGTTACAACCTTTTGTCATTAGCCCAAGAAGAGCTCACCTTGAAGACCACAAACAAATGTGTTGGCTGACAAACCAACCCAATCATTACACAAAAGGCATTGGATGACAGTTTAGGGAAAGCATAAAACAGAAAATACAGTGTCTAAATGGTCTGCTATCTCTCCCAAAACTCCCTGAGACCATCACTTCCTTTGGGGATATTACTGTGTGTTGGTGATAAAACACAAGCTCTGCTTCAGAAGCTTGGAGCGGGTTTTGAACACATAAAAATTTAAACAAGCAGCTTCTGAGAGCCTGACTGATGTAGCAGACCATCTGTCTGTCCTGTCCTGCTTTCCCACACCTCCAGTTGTTCCCTCAGCCATTCAATTTAGATTTCACAGCACCACCAGACCAGGGGAGGTGAGATGGGAATGAACCTCTCTGTCATATACGTACAATTCCATTATCATATACTATTTTTGGTTTCAGTTTCAGACCAGCTTTCATTCTAGGTCTGCATGCTATTGCCTTAGACTGCATCTTTTTCTTTCCTTCTCAAAATGCAAAGTTGAGACAAAATTTCCTGATATTAAAAATATTCTCCAACCTTCACCAGAGAGATAACAATCTATACAATCTGTGATCATGAAATGCTGGAGAAAATAAAATAGGTATCTAGGACGTCATGTTGCCATTAACATATTTGTCTTATTTTACTACTGATAGTTTCTAATTTATGGAAGATTGTGCTTAAAATTGATGTCATAAACTTTAATAAAATTAATTCTTTTTTATCAAAAAGACATGAAAAGCATTTCAGTAAAGCATTTCAGTACTTAAATACTTTCAATTATTAAAAAAAGTGTTTGGGAAATATTTTCTGTCCTACGACCACTCTGGCGCATTTGAAAACATTACTCTGAGTAAAGATGGGTTTTTTTTCCACTGCTATATGCTAACATGAAGATAAGTGCCATCTGTGAAAGGGGTCTCTTTATCAGGCTTCAACAGTTGTAGGAAAATGCTAGCAGAAGTTATTGTTGTGAGGAATGGGAAATATATCCTAGGAGAAACGGACACTTCAAAAGCAGTGAGCGCTGGGACACACAGAAAAGTTCGATTTCAGTTTATAAAAGTTTCCAAAGGTCGCACTCCACTCCCTCCTGTGGCTTTGGCCCCAAAACAAGAGCGTCAGAAACATTCACTCCAAAGCTGCAAATGTTTAGTTGCTCTTGTTTCATTTCAGAAAAAAGCAAGAGTGTAGGGAGAGTTCGAAATCAAAGACTATGAGGAGTGGTATGTTTGCTTATGTATTATGCAGACATATTTTTTTCCTTAAACTGGAAAATATGACAAAATTTAAATGTCTCTCAAAAAGAAACAAAATAACTTAGCACAAAGAAATTGATAATGCCCCTGTAAATTAAAAATAATGCCCTGAAAGAACATTTCTGGATACAACTTTTTTTTATTTTAGTCATACAGGGGTCTCTTCCAGATAGCACTTATTTTAGGGTAAAAGATTATCGTTTCAAGGTAGCATGGTATTGACTGACAAAGAAAAGAAGTTTGGAAACTTTTCTGCAGTAAGCAGAGTGATTTGGTGCTTATTCACACATAAAATGAGAAGTCCAGATCTGATATTTAAATAGATTAATAATTAATAGCCTTCCAGAGTAAATAATCAAATGGGCAAAATGGTGAAACTGAGGACAAAAAAAGCATAGTTCTTTACCTTCCCACCTAGTCACTTGAACACATCCTGAATAAACCTATTTTCTTTCAACATCACCTCTCAGAGAATTTTTGGCCAGATCTAGAGAGCTTCAGACTACTGACATAGAGAGGAACTGTCCAGTACCTGCACCCTGATCCTCTGGAGCATTAGTTTTGGTTATGATTACACACTAAATATTTGACCAAAGAGATTTGTGGATAAAGCAAGGATTTTTTTTTTTTTTTTTTGCTAAAGCGCAAAACATTTTAATAGACGAACAGACAACCCCATTCTGCTTGCATTAATCTTGTGAATTTGTACATTTAAATTACATCATTTCGAAGGGACCAAGGGTCTTTGCTGTAAAAGAAAATGGATCATACAATTAAGAAAATGTAAAATGCCTGGAATGAGAATATTAAAAAAAAAACCAAACAACAGTTTATAAAGTTGTACAGCATAAAGAACTCCAACTGCAATTTTTAGCACACAAAAAAAGGATGAAAATTAGCATGAAAGAATTTTTGGCTGAAATCCGCTCTTGATAATTGTGATGAGCATCAAAGAGAAGCAGACTGTCAGTATGTCTGTATGGAAAATTTGCTATTGACAACAGCAAGAAAGTACACGTTTTCAGAATATCAACTTCTTCAATATATGCATGAAATTTACTGCGATATTACCACAGAAGGAAGCAGTTTCACTGGCATAATTACAAATTCATTTTCTCATAAGGTCCTACAAAAACTGAAGATCTCCACTACAGTGATATTTGGATAGCTGTCTGAGGAAAACAGTCTGTACAGTCTCAAAATGCTTTAAAGAGTCTGTGGTTTAGTAGCTCTGAACATATATTCACTCCAAATGTTTTATTAAAGTGACATTTGATGTTAATTAGTTGTTAATAAGTACAGTTGTTGCATTTAGACTTTGGTGCAATATGTCTTGGCTGCTGATGTAGATGATAAAATTCAGTGGAAGACAAACAGGAAAATGAGCTACTAGAAAGGGAAATGTTATTGCTAAATGGTGCAAGAGGATATTTTTCACAGGTCAGTACAGCATAGACAATTACACCTGTGTTAGTAGAGGTATTTTTGCATACCTTTGAATCAAAACTGTTCACTGTGATGGTGAAGAATGACTGGTGAGTAAATAAGCAATTTAGAAACTGCTGGATGTAAGTTGGTGTCTATGATTCCTCTTCCGGATCCACCAACTTGAATGTCTGATGAGTCTTTGGGACCAGGAAGGTCCAGGAACATGAGCATCTCTAGAATCAGACATACAAGAGTTTGGATCATTTAGCCTGGGAAAGAGCAGCTTTGGGGTGACCTCACTGTGGCCTTGCAGTGCCTGAAGGAGCTACAAGAGGAAACTCTTTACAAGAGCATAGAGTGAGAGGGCAAGGGAAAATGTCTTCAAACTGACCGACAGTAGCGTTAGATGGGATATTGGGAAGTAATCCTTCCCTGTGAGGGTGCTGAGGCCCTGGCACAGGGTGCCCAGAGAAGCTGTGGCTGCCCCTGGATCCGTGGAAGTGTCCAAGGCCAGGTTGGATGGGGCTTGGAGCCCCCTGGGATAGTGGAAGGTGTCCCTACCCATGGCAGGGGGTGGCACTGGATGAGCTTTAAGGTCACTTCCAGCCCAAACCATTCTGGGATTCTGTGGTTCTGTGTAAGAAGATGTTCACTAAAGCATTCCTTGCTGAAGACACTGGAAGAGAAACCCCCACTTTAAATGGGTTTTCTGACAGATTCTCCCATGTAGGATCTTTGTCTGAGTGGTCTGCACTGAAAGCCTGACAGCAGCCTTGTCAGGGGAGAAGTAATTCAGCTGTCTAAGGAGGGGACTTTTCTGATTTAGCCTTCATATCAATCAGTAAGGTTTTGGGGATTGTTTATTTCATTATTTGTGCCATTTAGGAGCTTCTGTGACTGTGTTGCTTGTTTTGGATGTTGTGAATGTTCTGTTTGCATTCCCTCAGACAAAACTCAGTGGGATTGCGGATAATTGCAAAACAGCAGCAAAACTACAAGAAGCACAGGGGTGCCTAACAAGTGCAGTAAGCAGAGTTGCCTGTCATTTTCTTTCTTCTCCTTAATGACATAGGCCTAGTTTAGAGGTAAAATGGGGAATGTGAGGAGAGGCAGAAAGATCTACCTGTCGCCAACAGTGATCACAAAGACATTTCTGCTATGCAGAAGGACGTTGACGAGCATGGCTGAGCCCAGGGGTTGGCACAGAATGGTCTGCCCGGGGCAAATCTAAGGACTGAAAGGTCCTACCAGAGAGCTGAAATGTGACTGAGGAAAAAAATCTGAGCTTGTAGGCAGTTGCTCCCTGTTCCCATGGTAAGGTAGGCACTGAGATTAACAGACTCTCAAATTCATGCTGCTGTTAGACGCCAGTGTTGTGACAGCAACAGCTGATCCCATGCACTTTTACAGGAAAAACTAAATCTGGGAGATAGATTTTCCCCAACTGCACCAGATCATTTGTGAGGGAAGCATGTCTATTAATGAGACAACAGCTTGAACTCTGATCTATTGATTACGGTTGCAGAATTTTGACACAATAGCATAACAAAATTCGCCAAGAGGCAATGATGTACCCAAATCAGTCTGGGGTCACAATAACCAAATGACCTAGACTGACTAGGCAGCAGGGGCTTTTTTCCCCCCCTCTGCCAAAGTTCTTCTTCTTTTGGATTTGACAGAAATTGAGAGCAATAATTAGCTGAAATAGGATTTTCTTGAGCTTTGCTGCAAACCTTTGTGTATATAAAACACGTTTACAGCTGTTGGCAGATAAGTAATAAAGACAGCCAAACTTAGATTCACATAAAACTCCATCATAAATCCACAAAGTCACCTGAGTGATACTTTCAATATGCTGGGTACTGATATAGCTGAGGCTGAGCTGAAGGCTGGAATCTCTACATCTCAGCTCTCCATTTACTAATGTAGAGAAGAGGAATGCAACTCTATCCTGCAGAGAAATAGTATAGGATAGATACATTAACGAGAAAAAAAAGAATAATAGAAGCCATTCCAGTGTGAGATATGATAGAGCACGGCTCGGCCATATCACCTCTTTCCTTCTCTCTTGGGAAGAGGGCAAGCACAGAGAAATATCCAGACCAGATAAGCAATGCACAACAGCTCCTCCACATACCAGGGGAGTGCTCTACCAGGCACAAACTGCCAATTTATGGGTCTTTTTGTACTGGATGAAAGATGTGAAGGATAGAAGAAATAAATCCACCTGAGAATCTGGCCCTGGAGTATTTAGGGGTTATATTGTGTGATTGGGATTTTCATACCTCTATTGACTTCACAAAGCCAATAGAAAATATATAGAGAGGAAAAAGGAAGAAGTAGAATCCCCAGACCATACCATGTCTCTTAGGTCTGGTCTGATATTCTTCTTTTTGTCTTTTCAATGCTTTTTCATCTGTCTACAGAAGCTGTAAGTGTATATTAGGGTCTCTTCTTTGCAGCATAAGTGCAAGTAAAAGCTCCAGTCTGTACATGTCTGGAAAAAAAAGTATTACAGGCTTTTTGCTCAACAATTCAATTTTTACTCCAGGTCTTTCTCTAAGAGAGATCAGTCACTGTTGCGTAGGCAAAATGCCATATGAAGCAAGTCAGGAGGGATCTTTCTTTTATAATGACCTCTGTTTCATTACACTCTGGCAAGCAAAGCACGTTTTATGGCTTTTATTTTATTTCCTGCATCATTGTACTGATAGAGGGGAGAAAAATCTCCTCAGATAAGAAGCAGTGAATGAAAAAATAAAAAGCAAAGTGTCAGTAACTTTTCCACAGGAATAAGAGGAGAAGATAGTAAGAAAGTTCACAGACAATACTGTGGGGAGCTGTGGAGTCCCTCGAGGGCAGGGAGGCCCTGCAGAGAGGCCATGGCGAACGAGAGGCCTGGGCCAGCACCAACCGTGTGAGGTTCAGCTGCAGAAGGTGCTGGATTCTGCCCCTGGGATGGGGTAACCCTGGATGCACGGACAGACTGGGGAAGGAGAGGCTGGAAAGCAGTGCCAGGGAAAGGAGCCCGGGGGTCCTGGTCAGTGGCTGAGCCCTGTCCTGGGGGCACCAGGCCCAGCACGGCCGGCCGGGCCAGGGAGGG
>VZTI01005324.1:66609-94274 GCA_013397865.1 Struthidea cinerea
TTTTTTGGCAGCTTGAGGCTCCATTAAAGTGGGGCAATTTGGAAAATAAATCAGAATATACATTTATAACCTGGGTAAACTAGATATTACTATTGATCAAGACACAAGGATGAGTATAAGAAAATTATGTAGCAAGTTGTCAAATGGCATATCTGCTTTGAGATATTGCTCTGCCACGTCATTGTAGTTTCTTCAATTTACATCAGACAGGAATATTCCTCCTCTGTATAAATCACCATTTCTCTAGATAAACTTATTTCACTCCATGCTAACTTTAAGAAACCAAAAAAGCACACAGATCTGGAAAAGGGGGGGAAATACCTACTGAAATTTGGGATCATGTCTTTTGGCTACAGAGCAAATGATAAATTATTCAAGCATTCTGCATATCACTCAAGACAGTGGACATCTAATTATACTTAACCTCCTACCAGAGAAATTGTAAAAAAGATTTTGTAAAGAAATGAGGATGTAATTTGTTTATTACTTTTTTTCTCTCACCTGTATGTGGCTTGGCCACATACATACCAGCTTATTGAATTAAGGGGAAAAAAAATTGATGGATAACATCCCTAAACTAAGAAGAAACAGTAAAACTAGTGAAGATATAAGCCAGTTTAAAAAAAAATCAAACCAAACCAAACCACCACACCTAACTTCACACATAATTTAAAAAGTTTATAACAATATTTGAGTAGACTGAGGTTCACTGGAGATAATGAAATCTATTATACCACTTATGTTAGCAGTATAAACATAGATTTTTTTAATTTTTTTTTTTTTTTAGTATAGATGCTTTTAAATATTGGAATTAATGTTTTGCTGAAGGTCTGGATATGTCCAGATATGCCCAACACAGAGCATGGGCTGCCTTTACACCTAGTTAATCTGACATTAAATGAAGATTCAGTAGATGTGCCAACTACAAATGGAAAGGGTAAAAATCAGAAAAGCCTTATCAGAGGATGAGATACAACCAGAAGAGGACACGAAAAGTGACAAGATATCATTCTCAGAATACTTGAGTAGCATGAGGAGGATGAGGTCTGATAGTCAATAAATGAAAAGGCTGAAGTTTTGACATCCTTTCACCACTGGTTTGTAACTGGTGTAACTGTAAATATATGTATGCTTTATTTTCATATATATTTACATAGACATATACATTATATATACAAAAAAATATAAAATATATGTATTCAATTAACATAGACGCATGTATAGACCTGGGAAATTATCACAGTGATGGAAACATTGAGAAGACTGACAAATCAGCTCCCTTTCAAACCGAAAAGCAGCATTCTGCAGGGTTGACGTTCATTAATGATGTGCAGTGGTTGGCTCTAAATCGTTGTCAGGCATTCTCATTGCTTATGCAAAGAAATAACCTTTAAGAAGCTTAAATAAACTTTTTTTACATATACAATGACATGGAGTTGATGAATATAGTGAGTGCAGGTGGTGAAAGTCCCTGATGGTTTTAGTGGCCAAGCTCTGGGTGATGCAGCCTGGAGTAGAGTGGGTGACCTTCTGCCCTTCTCTCCTCCTCCCTCTCAGGCTCCATCCCAGAATAAAAGGGGACAATCACATCCACTCTCAGAACAGTTAATCTTAAATTGAAGACCAGGATTTTTTCTGGTTTCAACACAGAACTCCCCCATGTGCTCAGCATACGTTATTGTTGAAGAATTTAGCGTTTCCTTTGAATGACTACACCACCTCTCCCTCTGCCCACACACCCTTAAATATTAATTATGCATTTATGCAGGGAAGATGGAGAGAGAATCTTTACAAGGGCTGGAGGGACAGGACACAGGGAATGGCTTCCCAGTGCCAGAGGGCAGGGCTGGATGGGATATTGGGCAGGAATTGTTCCCTGGGAGGGTGGGCAGGCCCTGGCACAGGGTGCCCAGAGCAGCTGTGGCTTCTCCTGGATCCCTGGCAGTGCCCAAGGCCAGGCTGGACATTGGGGCTTGGAGCAGCCTGGGACAGTGGAAGTTGTCTCTGCCCATGGCAGGGGGTGGCACTGGATGGGCTTTAAATCCCTTCCAAACCATTCCATGATGATTCTATGATACAACTATCCTGCCATAATTATGCCATTTATGTCTGATTTCAAGCCAAGCATCTACGAATTGAGTCATTTTTGGTCTAAAACTAATCCATGAATACAGCAATCCTCTGGTGTGGATACAGTTCTTGCTAACAAGAGCAGCTAATAATAATGGGACTCATACAATTAGCGCAAGTAACACGGTAATGGGTGATCAGTCTGCACGGCAAAAAGCCAGACAAGATGCTGCTTAGAAAAGCTCTTTTTTTTTTATGGAAGGGTGTGGTGACAAGATATTGGAAAAGCTGACTTGTGTCAGACCACTTAAGACCCATGCAGCAAGAGAAGAAATAGGCAAGATATATTTTGATGATAACAAGGCTTTTGACTCAGTCGTAAACACATATTCATATTTGAGAAAATCGTCATATAATTATGTGAATTTATGTTTCTATGACTGTAGAAGTACACAGTCATAGAAATGATGTAAAAATGATTAGAAAACCATTATTAAAATAACCATAAATGCTTTATATTCCACAGGAAAATATACATCTTGTGATGGTGTAAAAATCAGCAATATTTCATTAATTAGAAGGAACAATGTTCACTTTTAAATTAATATTTGGATCAATCTGTGATAGATTAAAATGTCCCTGGAGAATGGATTTGAATTCAAAGTAGATTAAAACTAGACAAAATTCAATAGATATCGGAAAAAAAAAAATCTTATATTATAGTCAATGACCACCAGAGTATGACCTAGCAAACGCATAAAGTTGCAGAAAAGCAGTTGCCACATGGGGTGCAGTATAGCCGACAAGATTAGTGAAGTAATTATTCCATTCAGCTTTGGCAAAACCTCTTTGGTGTTCTGTGTCCTTTCAGATGCCAGACTTCAAGGGTTTAGCTGCATAAACCCGGATGTCTTTCCTGGAAGAGAACTTCATTACTCTCTGATCAGCAAAAATTTGAAGCCCTCCTCCACTCACAGAGGAATTTTTTTTTCCTGTGTTTTTAAAGGCATGCAACTGAGTGGATTAATTTGTTATGTCCAGACATGTTCACAGACATTTACTGGTGGTTATGGTTTGGCAGCACCAAGCCGTTCAGCCAAGTGACATTGGACAATCCATTAGCAGGGATAACTCCTGCTAAGGATGAGTAACAGATGCTCTGTTTTGCCTCATGAACAACGGATTTTTTGTGAATATAAATAAAAACTAACTTGTTTTGAGATTGACAGCAGTGTGTTAACCCTGAATTTAAGAGTTGGGCTTTCCTGTTGTTGGTTCTTGGCTTTGTTTTCGATCTCCTTTTCAATGTCCTGGTGTGCATCTACACAAGTTTGAAGCCTAGATGAATAATTGCACTAATTACTGCATGGCTGAATGCTTACTACAGACACTGTTACAGCACTTGCAGAGCCTTGCAACGACTTCCTTCAACTGGGCAACTTATTAATTCACTCCAATTTCATTAAAGCTTCTAGAGATTTATCAAGATAGAGCAGCTCTGTCTGCCCCTAAAGTTTCTTTCAGCTGTAATGTACAAGGACTTGAAATAAGTAAGATGTCTGAAGTCTTATGTGCAGTTGAATGCAGTCAAATAAGCTCACCTGAAGTGAATGGAGGAATAATGATTGCATGAGAAGAGAAGAAAAAAGATAATGGGGCACTGATGGTGGAGAACCAATTGTCCTTGTCGAACCTAAGTTCACGTACTTGCCAAGTTTAGAGGCTTGGGTGTAAAGGAGAGGATATTCTCCACTTAATAGCAGTGCAGCTTTTTGTAAATTGCTGATTTTTGTGGTATTTAGAAGCATGTGACATAGAAAAACATCATCTTCATTTTCTTCTCTGTAGAGCTACTCACAATTGATTTAATGCAAAATTAGCCTCTAATAAAAGTGGGAAGTATGAGTTTCTCTTAAAAAGAGAATTCACAGGGAAAACCTATACTCAAAAGTACTTTCCACTGTCCCAGGCTGCTCCAAGCCCCAATGTCCAGCCTGGCCTTCGGCACTGCCAGGGATCCAGGGGCAGCCACAGCTGCTCTGGGCACCCTGTGCCAGGTCCTGCCCACCCTCCCAGGGAACAATTCCTTCCCAATATCCCATCCAGCCCTGCCCTCTGGCACTGGGAAGCCATTCCCTGTGTCCTGCACCACTTGATGTCCCCCTGTGCTGCTGTGGGGATGTGTGTTACGTGTGAGCACCATACTTTGGAGCCCTATAAAGTTTTTATTCTGGCTTTTGTGAAGCCACAAATCACCACAAATTTTGAAAACTTTTTTTCTTGTGAGTTTCTAAATTTAAAGTCTTTGAATTACATAAATTTTCCCTCTTTTGCATTCACACCTATGTAGGATGAGTCACTATTTTTACTTCTTCAGGGAAATCCATAATGAATCCAAAATCCTAAGTGGATGACTGCATTATATGCTCCCTCTGTGTAGGTGTAACTGATTGCCAGGTGCAAGTGAGCTGCTGCTTCTGACTCAGTTCCACACTCAATCAATATCTACATTTATTTGGCAGCTTCTCTAGGACCATTTTTACTCAAATATTTTATAGCTTACTTTCTGTCAGCCTTACCAGTATTAGAGCTCGATAAACGGGAAGAATAATCTGTATGTGTTCAAAGAAACCTGAATTAATTTAGGCACCATTTGCTGTACACAAAACAGTCAAGCATCGAAATTTATCAGTTAGAATGTGCAATAAATTTTTGGAAATGATTGGTTACATAAATCATTGAGTGAATCATGAATGTGCACAAAATCAAACATGTTGCTGCCTGGGCTGAGTACTTGCTTCTGTGTAGCTTAGTATGGTGTGCTGTAAATGATTTTTAATATTCTGACTTAAGGTGCAACGTGAATAATTCAGTAAAGTTTATTTTATCTTAAAAGCTTCCTTGATTAAAATTCCTAATTGGATGCATTGGCTATAAAATAATTGCCCCCTGAAATTCTCTTACCACATGCTTAGCGTTTGAAGGTCCAGTTTTTTCATTTGTCATTTTATTTCATTCATTTCATGCAAGAAAAAATGATCTGTGGTTCAGTCAATGTGCTGTGATGTTGCTGGACCCGAGACCTGTAAGTTCAAATTTTGAAAGGCAGGAATAGTTTAGTGGCTGACTGCCTTTGTGATTTTCTTCCCCTTTTTTCATCCCATAACCTGTGGTTACTTATTACATTCTGTCAGTCTGGGTAGGAGGGCATTTATCTAAGTCCATTATTTACTACTTTTTTCAGCAGACCTGAAACTCAGAGGTCTCCTGCTGCTACTCAGGGTGTGAGGGAAGCATTTCCCCACTCCCCTCAGCTCTGCTCTGCAATTCCTCCATGTGATGGAAGGAGGAAATGTCTCTCTGTCTCAAACTGAACCATGCTCACAATCGAGAAAAATAATGAGGATTTTTCAGCACGCACTGCTTTAAACTGCAACTGTGGTTTGTTTGTTTGTTTGGTTTTGTTTTTTTTTTTAATCACCATCACAAAAAACGAAGTGAAATTGTTAAAGGAAGGTGAGAGTGTCAGTTGTGGCTCTTAATCACAGAGTCCCTGGCAGAACAAGAGGGATCGGCACGCACCTCATCATCAGTTTCCAGTTTTTCCATGCGCCAACATGACAGCAAAAGAAAGCCCCGACCCGAGTGCAAAGGAAAAAATTGAAAATCAAAGAATTGGGAGTTAAAGCCTAAACTCCATTTGAATAAGAACGGGCTGCCAGGTGGAAACTTTTCCATTGTTTTTGGTAGGGAACTTGTCTCTTCATATTCATGCTGTCCCTATTACCAGTTTTTTTATACTGCATTGTCTCTCTATATTTCAGATCTATTCAGATGGAACCACTAAAAGCCTTCAATAGAGTTGTCTAGCTAATCCACAATACAAATTAAAAAAAAAACAAGCAGGAAAATAGGAAGTTTTCATTCTGAGAACCTTCTCTAGGAATGCGGAGTGTACAAAATTGCAGTGCAACATAAATATAGATCATATCTTACACATTGGAATAACTTTTGAACCAGTACATTGTAAAGCTAATGTTAGTAAAACAGAAAAATTTAACAAAGCATCACAGATAAAAAAACGCAAAACTGAAACAAAGCTTTCTCTTGCTAACACTAGAACAACTAAAATATAAAAGATGTTCTAAATATGCATCCAATCTGCTTCTAAAAATACCTAGGATGGTGACAGTTGAAAGTATTTCACATACAATTTATGCTTCTAAGCACGTTTCTAAATCCCAAACAAGATTAATACTCAGAGAATAAATATTCATTTTGTAGACAGATGAGACCAAAGGAGGCAATTAATAGGTCTTCCTGCTATGTGGACTTTATTCTACTGCTATTTGTTAATGCTGCCAGAAAGTTCCCTCATTAATGATAGAATTCTTTCTTCTTTAATATAGACACTGTCCAATGGGGGCTTGTGAAAGCTTTATGAAAAATTCCTCTTTACATATTTAGATGAGAAATCCGATGTCTTTCTTTCCCCCCTCACAGTGGTTCTCTTCTGTGGTGCCTTCCTGGTAGGATGCAATGCCATAAATTATACTTGTCCTATATAACCATCAATCCAATCATTTGCCTTTTCTGTGCTCCTCGCTGTAATCCATAATTTTTATGAGGCTCCCTGACATCAGAGAGATCACATTGTGAAGCAATCCAAAAACACCCCTCACTTCTTCACTCTTAATTTGGGGACAACTTGTGGTTTTCCAGTTTTTTTGTGACGGCAGGGGTCTAACTGGCACCGAAATGCACCATGGCTCTCAGAAACTTCTGTCCTGTGAGAGGAGAGAAGTCTGTGTGAGCACTTGAAAGTTATTCTGAGTGATTGATAGCACTCTATTGTAGTTAATAGCAGCTTTTTCTTCCAGGTGACACATTAGCTTAATTTTCACAAATAACTTCTTTACTCTGTACTGTACTCCCAAGATATCATAGCTATATTTCATATCACCACCCAAGTGGCCAGTAAAAGACAGAGGCTTTTATGACTTTTTTTTCTTTTTTTTTTTTTTTTTTTCATAAAGCAAGCAAGTGTATTCCCACAGAGTTATTTAACTTGATTCTTCCTCTGGTGCTTGTGAAGTGTGATGTACCAAGTCTGTCTCTTCTGCAGCTTGAAAATTTCCATCCAAGCATTTGTTCTTCCTTCTTTGTCAATTCCCACAACGCTTAGGCATAGCAACTTTTCTGTCCTTGGTGATGTTTAACCATCAAAATAAAAACACAATAGATTTCTGTGATAAAAATACAATAGATTTGTCCTTTTCTAGAAGCAGGCACACATCCTACTAAATTAAAGTGATTGAATGATAAGGGAATTCCTCACAGAGCATTATTTCCACAGCAGTGCTCCAACATCAGCAGCCCCATTACCTCGTGGGGTTACAAGTGATGCATTCAGGAGGAGCAATAACATGTGGCTGGTTTTCCAAGACATTCTCATCCCAAGAAACGGAGATTCCATGGAGATCACATGGCGGAAGTCATGTTTCATCAGATCACAATTTTCATTTGACTTTGGCTTTAGATCTCCTCTGCCTTGTAGACAACTTTTCAATTTATTTTCATTTCTTTTCATCACATTTTAGAAAAAAAAGAAAAAAAGCAAAAAAAATCCACAAACAAGCAAGCAAACACCCCCTCACCCATACAAACAAGATTATTCCTTTTCAAAAATAAGGAGTGACAATTTAGATTCAGACCTTCTCTGTTCCTTTATGTGTTTGAACCTGTTATTACCTGAGTCCATCACACTTAAAATGAGGCAACTACACTGTGCATAATCTACAGAGAAGCTGTGTATGTGGTTGCCCTGGCAACAGACAGAAAGTTCAGGAAAAACTTCCTCTCCGCCTTTACTTTTTTCCATTACTTCTAATGATCACCAAAATTATGTGTTTTTAACATTTAAATAAATGACACATTGTAAATCAGGTATATTAAAGCAAAGTTTTTTAGGCATGTTGAATGTCTTGCCATCAATTCAAATAAAATAGGGCTTGTGACAATAAGATATGTGACAAAATTGATGACTGAGTGTCAGGAATGCAAATGAAATTGCAGTCTTGTGCCTTTCTTCACTTTGGGGAAAAGAGTCTTTGCCTGACAATTACACAGAGAATGATTTATGGCATTATCTATACTAAAATGAATATATATATATATATATGTATATATATATATATAATTATATTCTTAGACTAGAAGCTGAGCTTCTAAATTAAAAGCATCTTCTTGGCTTAATATGTATTAGTTACCTGATGAAGTCAAGAATTTTCAAGGTCAACGTTTTAATCAATTTTATAGGATCAGGTTCACCTAATTTTTTTAATGCAGTCTGATATTGCATTTTAGGCATGGTAATTTAAAACTCACTAGTCTAATGAAAAGACTAAATGTTTATGCTGCTTCAGGAGAATCATTTCACAGTACATTAACAGTGTTTATATTGGAATCAACTGGAGCACTGCATCTGGCAGGTCATGGGTACGGGGAAATGGATGGGAGCAGAGTTTAGGACATAAAAAATTCGAGTCCTTTGGCCTGTCCAGCTCTGAAATCAATTTGGCCAATGAATCCTGGTTGTGTCTCCTTGCTTTTAGGCAACAGGGGAACATGTCCCACATGACAGGCAATATCTTTTCCAGAGTATTCTTGCTGTGATTTGTAGAGGAGTTATCCCGGGATTCCACATTTTTGAAATTTGTTCACTCTGCTTGATCCAGAAGTCTCATTTAACCTCAAATTACATGACAATTTAAATCAAATATAATGAAGAAAGCAATTTTAAGAATTCAAGTGCTCTTGGAAACTGTCTCAGCAAAAAGAACTTGCGTGTCTCAGGAATAAGCTCTAGTCTCAGGTTATCAGCTCGATTTAGGTGTATCTTTCTCAATTCACATCAAGGCTCCATCACATGATGATAATTTGATTTTCTTAAGGTGAGAGAGAGAATAACAAGGACTGTGCTGCAGCTCAACAAATATTTTAGAATTATTCTGTGAAAGAGGGGAGGCATTTAAAGAGGAAAGACTGCTGCAGATTGCAGAACAACCTGTGTCCTGGGCATTTTCTTAAAATACACAAAAATCCCATTCAAAGCTTGTTCTAAACAGAAAGAAGGGATTGAACTTGGTGGAAAGAGTAAGCCACTACTACTTTTATCCAAAATGTTCCGAATTTACCCTTGGAAAGATATTACTTCTTATCCACCCAAATCAGGTTGGACTGAAAAACAGAGGAAGTATGTAATTTATTTTATAAAATACAGGTATATCAGGCAGAAACAAGAGAAGAAGGAATACATCCATACATTTTAACTGACAACAGAGATGCAATAATGTGAAATGACTCTGAAAATGCAATTGAATCATCTGATTCCAGACGAAAAAGATAAACCATTTGTGCAAAGCAGTAGTGAAATCCTGTGAATTTCTTTGGAAATAGTGGCAGGAAATGGCATCTGGAATGATTAAGCATGGGAGACATCTTAAGCAAAAACAACAAGAAATGTCTTTAAATGCATTGTTGGTGCAGGAATTACAGACACTTCTGTAAGGATGAGGTCCTAGAGAAGCTTCTGAGAGTGACTGGTTTGGAATTTCTGAGGGCAGGAAAAACAGCGACTTCTTGCAAGCATGCACTTCTTGCATTTTCAAGGAAACAATTAGCAGTTTATCAAAAAGATTGCATCGTGGCTGTTACAATCATAAACAATAATTGCTACAAAGTATTTGTGGTTAAATTTGCCCAGTGTCCAGCAGCCAACTAGAAGAGGATTGAAAACATTTATTTTAAGAGTATCCTGTCACCTGGAGCTGGATAATTCCACTTCAGGCCGTGTTATGTTCTGCTGAATTCAGTGACTAATTCCTGCTGATTTGTTTTCCTTTGTTATGTGCTTCAATTTCAATTTTCATTTGCATTTTTATGATTTAAGTATTTGCAGAGGGAGTTGAATACATCCAGAAGGCCCACACTGGGAAAACTAAAGATTTTAAAGACTGTGAGAATGTTCACTGTTGCCTTCATCTCTGTGGAAACTTTTGTCACTTAATTCTTGATTCACTGCTAATTAGTTTATACCTCTGTGATGCTAAGTGTCCCCACTGGGGGTATTAAGTTCACAAATTTTTTACTGATATTAATTTAAGTGGAAGGTACTGAACCTCTTAGAGGAGTGAAACTGTGATGGTAAGTCCTGCTGTTGAATGCAAACCAAATAATCCTTAAAAAAAAAGATCTAAAAGACAATGACAAGCACTTGTAATTTTTTGTTTGTTTTGTTTTTAATCTTTGAGTTAATCCTTTGTGTTTTCTCAGTGTGTTTCCATTTGATGTGGTCCTGAGGAGAGAACAGAGCACAGGTGGCAAACTATGCCAAGAAGCATTTAATAAAATTAGACTTCTCTATCAAATTAAGAGAAATTAAATATCAGTGAAAGTCTTTGTGAAAAGAGATCAAATTAAAACAACTGCATAAGCTGCTGCATGGATATTAAAACTGCAAATAAAATAAGTTGCTGCAATAGACCTTTCAGAAATACTTCCAAGAAAGTATGTGGTGCCAGATAGAGATGGGCCCTGGGAATGTCATAGGTAAAATAAGAAAGCAAATTAAAGTTTTTATTGTAAATGAGAAGCAACATTCAGATGTTAATAAGCCGGAAAGGGCAATGCAGAGGTAAAAGTAAAAGCAGTATCTGTGCTGGAAGTCGAAAGAGTAATGTGATCAGAATCCTTCTAAGAACAGGGCAGAGATAATGTGATGAGAATTTACAAAGCCAAAAATAAATTAAATGTGTGATCTTTGGACAAAGCAAATATGCTGCCACATGAACCTTGAGTACTCTTGGAGTTGCTTTCTTACATTTTAGCAAAGGCAGAAAACAAAATCAAATCCATCACATTCTTTTGATTCCACAGTTTAAAGGGAGGAGAGATGTGCAATATTCAGATGATTTGTTACCTATCACACAGCAATTCCTTGAGATATTGTTGAGCAAGAAACGATTGACAGTCCTTCAATGTTTGTTACCTAAAAAAACCAAAAAAACCTCCAACCCTATCAGAATATATTGGTGTCAAAATAAAGCCTGTGACCAAAATATCAAGGAAAGTGAGGAAAGGAAGAAAATAAAACAAGACCCATGAATACCACTGAAAGAGTTTGCACTTTCCCCTAAGCACCTTTAAACATAAATCTGAAGTCTCTTTCTGAGTTCCTGTTTCCCAGTCTTCTCCCATTGGACCTTAGTCCAAATTCCTTTAAGAAAATCTCTGCCACTGGTGCTCTGAGTGCATTCCATTTGCATGGTGGGGAAAAAAAAGAAACAAAACTCATGGTCTGAACAGGAAATATAAGCAGTGGAAGAAAGAAAAACTAAATCATGAATATGAATATATAAATTATACATGTGACTGATATTCACACTGAGAACCTCTAAAACCATTCTGCCACAATTGCATTTATATTAAAGCCCTTTCACACTGCCACAGAAGCCTCGGTGTAAACCTCTTGTGCACACAATTTCTGAGAGAACATGATTCGGGGTCCATGATGCTGCAAATTAAGAGTTGGCACTTGTTACAACAGCAAGATTTGGTTTTGTGAAACAAGGAGGTTGCATTAGCAAGTGTCCTGAAGCAATGAATCTAGCTCGGAACCTGAAGCACAGCAGCACTCTGCCAACACAAGCTCTGCTGCTGAGGACCAGCCCCTCACTGGCCCAGGTTGCTCTCCGTATCTTTGTGTTCCTTTACAGCTGAAGAGGGAAATGGCAAGATCAGGATAATTCTTAAAAAATCCTACACCTCCAGGTCAAATTCCACTTTTCTGCTCATAAGTCTGGATCCAGATTTTAGCCTTTATGTTATTACAATACTAAGAGTGATGCAACCCTTGCAAATACAATTTCAGGGCATTGGCAGAGGTCTTAAAGATAATGTGAACATGATGACTGTGAGGATGTGAGCTGTGAAGCATGGCTTGTGGCACAGGAAATTGGATGATGACACCAAAGCAGACTGCAGTGTTCACTCAGCCAGGTATTGTGAGAATAAAATGCCATCAGATCTGTAAATAGAGTTCATTTTTCAACTTCAAACCCACATTACTACACATGCAAGGACATACATATATATATTTATATACATATCTACATATACAATATGAATAATTAATAATACCTAATGAGGGACAACCTGTACATATTGTCATATGTATATTACATAAATGTGCATACACATATACATAGGCAGAGATAAATTTATTTTGGACAGGGCTTGGAGCAGCCTGGTCTAGTGGAAGGTGTCCCTGGTCATGGCAGGATGTGGAAAAAGTTGAGCTTTAAGATCCCTTCCAATTCAAACAATTCTGTGGTTCCCTGACATGAGTATGTACAGGTTATCATCACAGATCTGGGTTTCTTGGACAAAACCATTTCAAGCTAGTGTAATTTTCAAGCATCTGAAACAGTTGAATTATGGAAAAAATGGTGACAACTGAAAACATATAAGAACTGAGACTCATAAATGCTGCAAACCTACATTATAATACCCCATTATTCTTCAACCTTCAATTACCTCAGGAATAAAATTAGATGCACCAAGTGTTTTCTTTTGTTATGCCAATTTAAAAGCTATTATTTAAACACAGTGTGCCAACTTATCTGATTATAATTCTTCATCTTGCATTTTGGTCTGTTCTCCCATTCAAGTTCACTGTAAAGTAAAAAAAATTAAAAAAAAAAAAGAGAGAAAGACTGAAATAACTTATTGAGAAAGATTTTATGTAGGGATTATTCATCAAGTCCTGTTTGCATAGTTGTGAGCAGGATTTTGGTGTTTAAATACAGGCGTGAAGAACTATTTTAGGCAGCACAGTGCAACCCTGAGGTTGCAGGAATTATCTGCTACCCC
Source organism: Struthidea cinerea (assembly GCA_013397865.1). Classification (NCBI taxonomy): domain Eukaryota; kingdom Metazoa; phylum Chordata; class Aves; order Passeriformes; family Corcoracidae; genus Struthidea; species Struthidea cinerea. The sequence continues at coordinate 79,612 of VZTI01005324.1, forward strand.
TGCACTAAAGTTTTGCATCTGGGACATTGACAGTGACACCAAACACCTGTGCTGGGCAGCTGAATTTCTCCCAGGGTGTCTGCTTATTAAAGCCTGTCTAAACAAGTCTGGGGTTTTAAATTTTAAGCTCCAGTAACAGCTGGCTGTAAAGGTGCCTGTTGCCTTAGACCAATTATATTTCTTCTTTGTGCAAACCCTGATTCTTGAACCACGTCTTCATTTTCCCCATCAGAAGCTGCCTTGGGAAATTAACTTTTTAAATTTGGTTGTTGTCATTGGTGGCACTAACCTTTTTTTGTTTTTTTTTTTTTTTTGTCCCAGAATCTGATTTGTTTTTCAGTGTTTCTGGGGCTACGTTGGAGCTGACCCAGACGGTCAGGCTGGAATTCTCCTCTCTACAGACTGTGCGCGTGGCAAAACGCACCATAGGTGCAGTGGGCAAAGCCAGTGCATACAGAGGGGATGCTCCTGACACAAAGTGGGTAAGATTTCTGCAGCAGCAACCTCTGCTCCTGCTGACCAAGTGAGCAAGACCTGAAAAACCGTCTGTGTAATTTTATCAAGGGGAATAGAAAAGCTCTAGCTGCTTCCCCTGGCCTTCTTGAGCAATCCTCCCTGGCTCCACTGGATCACTGTTGGAATAAAGCTCTTCCCATATGACTTTAAAGCCCTCCCCATATGACTTTATTCCCCACATCACTGCCAAATGGTCCCATGCCAGTCTTTGAAATGTCCATAACTACGTTTGGCCCATTATTCTACATTATTCATGCACATTTTCCGCATTTGCTCGTCTCGTCCTCAAACTGTAGTGCAAGGAGCTTAACTCCAGGACTTGACTATTTCTCTGTAAATCTGCTCTAAAATGGATGACTTAACATCTTTGATTGCTTGTTGCAATGCAGCTTATGAAGCATAATATCGTTTGGAGTCTCACAGCCCTGACACAATGTGTGCATAATGTACTGTAAATCACCTGTGCAAAGCCCTTGAGATAGAAAAATTGCAAGCAGGCTTGGGGAGCAGTGCGCTTTCCTAACTCCCTCAAGTCTCTCCAGAGGGATATTTCATTATGTCAGTCCAGGCAACCTGAAGGCTAAGAGCTGAACCATGCAGTTGCTACCTTTAATTATTCACAAATCCACCGCGGAACACGTGGAAATGGCTGGCAGCCTCGTGGGAGCGCCGCTGTGGTGGCTCTGCTCTCCAGGCTCAGGTTTTTGTACCTGGTGGATCCACTGAGGTTCCTTGAAACAGATAAATTATTTAGTGTCCACTCTCCACACCCTGTTGTTGCAGCTGTGCCGCCTCCTTCCACTCTCTTTGAGAAGGCTGCCTTTGGCAGTATTTCTTTCAGTTTTGCTAACTTCTCCACAGGCAAACAGCAAGAAATAAAAGTGGACACAAGACTTCAAAACATCAACTTATTGATGTTTTAGAATCTAGTGAATTGTGACAAAAAATTAGCCTGTGGTTAATAACACCACAACATCACCTTATGAACAAGACTACACAAATTCAGAAAATTGACACATTATTTTATGTTATTCTAAGTCCTGTAAAATGTGACACTTGAAAACGTGTCCTCAGCAGAGATCACCCTTGGCCTTTGTAGCTATGCATGTAGCCTCTAACTGGCAAAATATCTTTGCAATCTGCTATGAGAAGTACCATGTAAATATCTCCTAAAACTTGTTTTTCAAGTAACAAATAGGAGAAATGAAAATAACATAATTAAATGTGATATTTATTGTCAACAACCACAGTTGAAGTTCTTGATTAAACTTACAAGTTGGGGGTTTTTTTCCTATCCAATTGCTAACCTTCATTTTGGTGAAGAATTAGGCTTTTATTCTCACGTTCATTCCTTTTTCTTAATGACTGAGGATCTTGCACGTGTTTTACAAGCTACACCTCAGAGCATTTCTTAGTCTGATTGCTGAGAGAAGACATTTGTCTGTACCAAGGCTATGGCATTTATGGAAATTATGGGAAATAAATCGAAACCTTCTTCAGTGTTTGATGTAGCTGGCCAGGTGAGACTCTTGGCAACAGAAAAACCCACAGACCCTTCCTTTTAGAAAATGTGATAAAAAACAAATGTCAAACACCAACGACTCAAGGTCTTTTCCAGGCATGTTATTCCTTATCCTTAACGTGGCCTTTCCCACCTAAAAAAAGCTTCAGACTGCTGTTTGAGCTTCATTTGCTTGTTTTCCTTATTTATTCAAATATTTGCTTCAATCTGTGATATGTTGACTTGTATCATATTTTCTACAACTTTGGCAATCTTGTGCTCTTATACAGCGTCTTGTTCTAGTAAGTCTACTGCATGAGTAGACCCTTCACAGCTCATCTTTCAGGCACCTCTGATCTTAATGTCTTTGGCAATTTTTTTTTTAAAGCTACGTGCTTTTTCTTTCAGATGAACAAGAATGTTGGTCCTAACACTGTTCTGCACAGTCACCCAGTAGATGCATCTTCAATACAAGTTTTTTTTAAAATTTTTTTTGTTATGTGTTGCAGTGTGCATTCGTGGTCAAAGAAATAATTTTCTACTTACATTTCCTTTATTTTCATGGTCCTTCAGGGCTGTTTATTGCCATAGTTATGCACTTAGCTTTTCTTATTTATTTGGTTTTTATTTTTTTTTTTTTTTAGCGTAAAGGATTTATAAGCCCATTTACAGACCTATTTTTCACCTGCCTGAACAGCTTGCCCTTCTAGCCAACAGTAAATGTCAGAATATATGGAAAATTCTAAGGCAGGTTGACATCTTAAAGCAGTGGAGGTCTATTTACGCCAGGCAGTTTAGCATGCCAGATCAGAAGAGCTGTGTCTGCAGGGCAGGACTCGCAGGGGTTAGGGACAGATAAACGGCACAGACACGCCGTGAGGACACTTTAAGAGATCAAGACTTCTACTCATCTTTTATTCTGCAAGCCACCGCATCCTGAGGATGTTGCAGGGATGCAGAGTGTGAGATAATTGTGCTACTTAGAACACCTACGTGTAAGTCAATATTTGTGGGGGGTGTCCTAAGAGTTTAATTTTGGCTGAATTATGGCCTTTTATTTTTTAGCAGAGTTTATTGCTGAAAGGCGATGAATGCAGAGAAATACACAAATTGATTTTACATTGTATTTCTCCCTGAGATATGCTTCTGCACAATATATATGGGCTGCCCTTTAAGAGGTTATAAAACCCCTCGTGTTCTGTTGATAGAAAATAAACGAAGTGACTGCAAGTATCCCCAGGACTTTGCAGGTGCTATTCTTTAATGCAAAGTTAACAAATAAAGCTTTTTATACTATGCTTATAAACCACCACTAGAGAACTTCCTGGAATGCTTTCCCTTTCTGCTTACACTCCTCTGTGCTTTACTTCAATCCATGTTGGTTTTTTTTTTTCCCTCCTTATATTACCTGAGTGTGAAATCCCACACCTGTGCACTGGCACAGTTTTAGGGAGCTCCGCATTTCCTCACCTGTTGTGTCAACATGAAGGATAGTAGATTGCTCTCTGACTACTCACTTACAGGTGTTGATTATCAGATTAAATGGAATTCTGCCTGCTGCTGAGGAAGCCCTTTCTTGTGCAAGGGTTGGCGTTCACGGCCTCTTTTCTTGGGCTCCCACCCAGAGCTCGACCAGCATCTCAACCTGCATTTCCACACAGAAAAGTCTGCAGCTTGCAAACTCCTCAACACCACAATGTTGACCTAAGCACAGTGAACTATATTCACTTCTGGTACCATAGAAGTCTTTATTCAGAAATGATATCACAGACATTTGCAGCTTCTCCTGGTTTTGTTTGTTTTTCTTTCCTAGGCTCTGCCAGCCACAGCGGCTAAAATCTTCTTCAGTCACAATTCTTGGTACATCACTCCTTGTGTTCATCCCTGGTTATCTCTTGATCTGATGGCTTTTCGATGTTTCAGTTGCAGCTCCTAAGGAGTTCTCTTATTTCTGATTAATTTGCGCTGATTCATTTTACCCCTATCATTCCACCCTTCCCCACACATTTTCTCCTTTTTATTACATTTCCCTGTTCACGAAAATCTATTTATATTCCTAAGGAAAAAATAAATCTCCTTCCTTTCACTTATATTATTGCAAATGCTTTTATCAGTATACAGAACCGATACTCCTGGTCAATGAAAGCACTGCCTCTTAGATATAAGATTTATAAAAGCTGTTTGAGGGACACAACCATCCTCTGGCTCAGACACAGCAGTATTTTTCTGTTTCAGCTGCCTGGGTTTTGGGGTAGTTTAGTTTGCTATTATTTATAGCTCCTATTTTTAATTTTTTGTTGTTGTTGTTGTTGTTGTTGTTGTTGTTAAAAAATCTTGAGGTTGCTAAGCCAGTTTCTCAGCCGGGGTAAACTGTCCTATTTTCATTTAGCTCAGAGAAGTCTGTTGATTTATGCAGTATCTGGTCTAATTTCTGTCTCTAGCAGACTAAGTGCTCTTGCAGTATGAACCTGAGTTTTGCTCTAGCTGTGGAATTTATGGATGCCTAAAATTAGCTTGGAAACTGCTTATGGTTAGTGCCACATTCCAAGTAATTGTGCTATACACTTTAATTTATCAAGAGTCTGCTACAGTTAACATCTAAAATAGGAAAATCATTGTAAGCCATGGGTGATTGTGCTGATCTAAACTACATAAATATTATCTTTTGGTGCAAAGTGATGGAATAAGTGAGGGATAATTAAACTGAATTACTGAATTATATGACTTTATTGATCCCTATTCCTAAGTATCAAACTAAACGTTTGACAGTTGAACTGATAGAGAAAATGTGTCTTTGCTGAACCAAGTTTACATTAATCTTGTCTGATTCTGTGGGGAAAATATGGTAAATCAAAGGAAGTTTTTGTTAGTTGGTTTGTTTTTCTTGTTCGTTTGGTTTTTTGTGGGATTTTATATTTTATTTTATTTTATTTTACTTTATTTTACTTTACTTATTGTCTCTGTTCAAGAGTTTGAGAAACAAAGGTAACAGTTCTCCAAAGAGATCTAGGTGGCACCTTACCCTTAGTTTGAAAGTAGGGAATTTTTCCCAAATGCTACATAATCTGGGATTATACTCAACAAATTCTCTTGTAAGAGGGCGTAGAGCATAGGTGAGGCTAAAGACTGATGAAAAGATGCTTCTAATACTGCATCATAAGCAGATGCATATCATTTTGCCTGAGATGAGGTTTTCTGGGTACCATTTTATTGAAAGGTGCCAGCATCACTTCCTCATAATTTATTTTAATTTTGTTTCTTAAATGAAGTCCTTTACTTTTAGAATTTCTTTTCTTCTATTCTGTGAAGTGCAGAAGACAGAAAAGGTGAAGTTTCCAGGTACAGGCCCTGTTATAAAGTAGGAAAGAAGAAATAAAACTTGAAAGGCATTCTTTCTTTCTTTAATACAATAAATATTTTCCTTCCAGGTTAAAGTGTAATTATTTTTTATAGAATCAGAGAATGGTCTGGGTTTGGAAAATCATCTTGTTCCAAACACCCTGCCATTGGCAGGGACACCTTCCACTATCCCAGGCTGCTCCAAGCCCTGGCCAGCCTGGCCTTGGGCACTTCCAGGGATCCAGGGGCAGCCACAGCTTCTCTGGGCACCCTGTGCCAGGGTGTCACCATCCTCACAGGAAAGAATTTCTTTCTTATATCTGGTCTTAACCTTCTCTCTGCCAGCTTGAAACCACTCTGCCTTGTTCTGTCACTACATGCTCTTGCAAATTGTCTCTCTCCATTTTTACTTGCGTCTTTACCACTACACGATATTTGTTAAAATCTTTAAAACAACTGTTAAAATATTGTTGAGAAAGGTGTCCTTTCTGGATATTTTCACCTGCACAGGAAGAGAAAATTATGTTTAAGGCAGGTAATTTTCCTACAGTCTTCTGTTGAATCAGTAACAATTCTGTGTCTCGAACATTGCTCTGTAAACCGAAGGTTGTTGCATGTACTTATTTTAGAGAAACAATACTTTTTTAGAGAAACAATTTTTTTTTTTTTTTTTGCATTACTGCATAGATAGGAATTTTATGGAACTGTTGCTTCATTGGCAGTGTTGAGTTGGCATCAACACTAAACCACATTACAGGCTATAGTGCGTTAGAAGCATCTGATTCCCACGTTACCAGCAAGGAGACATCTGGTCCATGACTTTCAGCATAGCATGCCTCTTGGTGCAGCAACAGCATCCTAAATCAGGCATGACAAAACCTCACACTTGGAGACCAGAAAACCCATTTGCAGTATCGCTAATTTCTAATTGTGTGTTAAGAGCCAAATGGATTGCATTCACAAAATGATAAATGAGTTTAAATCAACACCAGTCTGAAAAGAAATGTCCAATTTGGAGAAATTAAGATTTTATTCACTGGGGAGTTCCTTTGTCATTGAGGCAACATCCACCGTGGGCTGTATATCAAGAAACCAGCTCTACTTCAGGAACTTACGCTGTGTGAAATGAAGATTAAAACAAGGCATTGTTCTCCATCACAGGGTTTGATACGGCTTCCTGTGCAACAGCGCCGAGAAAGCTCCGTGGGTGTTGACGAACAATCTCTCTCCAACAGTCTGACCCCGTTCCTGTGAAAATATTCTTGAAGCGTTTCCACAGAGACGCTGAGATAAAGTGACTCTGAGAAGATAAGATTCCTAATGCATCACCCAGTGGGTCCAACTTTAATTTCCTGAATGGATATCTCTTGCATGAGGTGTAAAGCTACAGAGGGCTGGTGCTGCAATCATTTTTTTCTGATCGCATCATGAATGATGACTATTACCCCACCAAGGAACCTCACTGTTTAGATGACCAGCTGAGACACAAGGAAAGGGAGGAAAAACCCCACATCTAGACCTTTCAGTGTGGGGCACCACATATGTGAACAAACCCCTCTCCAGTGTAAAACCCAGCATGATGAAAACTCACCATGACCGTCAACATGATACACCTCATGAACATAAATGACAAAGTCTATCAAGTTAAGTGATTACTATAAATTATTGACATGGATGTATTTATTGCATACAATTAAACTGCTCTTTACGCTGTAAAGGACTCTTACAGGTTTGCCCTGACAGCAAGTTAATTTACAGCCCACTTTGCAGATTTATGTTGTGTTGCTTACCAGTGCACAGAGCAAACAAGAACTGCAGAAACAGGAATCATGACACATCTTGTTTTCCATTGCTCCAGGGTCTGATTTTTTTCCCATTATCATGTAGACAGCCAAGGAGAGATGAGAAAACCTTAAAAAAAAAAAAAAAAGAAGAAGAGGTGGCTTGCCTTCAGTCAGGTTTGGTATTTCAATATTCAGTAAACGTGAATTATGTCTAGATTTAGCCAGGTTGGATGGGGCTTAGAGCAACATGGTGTAGTTGGAACTGTCCCTGACCATTGCCAGGAGTTGGATTAGAAGACCTTGAAAGGTCCCTTCCAACCCAAATCCCTCTATCAGTCTATCACTGGAATTGTTTAAGGCCACTTGAGTGGAGGCAGGTTGGAGAAACCTCATCTAGTTGAAGATGTCCAGCTGTGGCAGGGACGCTGGACTAGATGACAAATAAAGGTCCCTTCCAATCCAAAGCATTCCATGATTCTAAGAAGGGTGGGAGATGCCCCATCCCTGCAAACATTCAAGGTCGAGTTGGACAGGGCTTTGAGGAATCTGGTTTAGTTGGAATTGTCCCTGACCGTGGCAGAAATTTGAAATGGATGGCTTTCAAGGATCCCTTCCAACACAAACCACTTCAGGATTCTGTGATTTTCTATGCAGCAGGAGCCCATTCCACAGCCCCAAATGCTTCTTCTTTGTCGCTGACCAGTGGTGGTGAAGGCAGGGCATGGAGGAATGGGATGGGACTCGCAGGATTCCCCTATTTCACATGGCTGGATCTTCTCCAGCACTTCAGGCGAGCCTCAGCATGGCCTGGGGGCACAGGGACTGCAGGTGTCAGCTGCAGGTCCCAGCTCCCCCTATGTCCTCTCCTGCTGACCTCTCCTGCTGTGTCATTTCAGGCAGCACATGGAGATCCCGAATGGTTCCTCCATCCAAAGGATCTCTGTGACCAACACAAGAGCAAAGTTGTGCTCAAAGGCCAAGCATTGGATCAGGGCCAGGAGCTGGCAGCCAGGAGTCAGGAGGAGGAGAAGGAGGAGGAGAGTTAGCAGAGAAAAGCCTTGCTGAAACCATAATGAGAAAGACAGCAGGAAGCCAAGCCCATCCTGGACATCCCAACCTCCTGCCATACTATCAGCATTCGTGCCTGAGGCCAGTCTGCCTGTCAGAGCAGAGCTAAGGGCAGGCAAATGAATCCGTGGAGGAGGAGAAGGGAGAGAAAGAGGAGGAGATTTGATAGAGAAGACCCTTGCTGGAATCCTAGAGATAAAGAGGTGAAAGCCAAGCCCACCCATTCTCAGAAAACCCCGACCCTCCAACTTTTGCAGTATTATCAGTATCAAACTCAGAGGCCAGCCTGCTCAAAGAGATGACCCACAAGGTGCTGTGCTGGCTGAGATCAAGATCAAGATGGCCAAAATCAGTGAAACTGTGGGCTGGCAACTCCTGGCTGGTGCTTGAACCTGACTGTATGGATCTCTAAAGCCACCTGCCTGAGGAGCCTGTTAATTAACATCTCTGGTCTGATGAGCAAGGGGACATTCTGAGGACCATCCTAGTGCTCCGACAGCTGGAGGGGCCCTGGCTGGAACAAGAGGAATAAAGCCAAGAGGATGGTGCCAGGCTCTGTTCCGTAGTGCCAGGGACAGGATGGGGAGCAGTGGCCATCAAATAAACCAGCCCAAGTTGCACCCCAGCATGAAGAAGAACTTCTCTCCATGGAGGGGCAGAGCCCTGGGACAGCTGCCCAGGGAGGCTGTGGAGTCTCCTCTGCTGGAAACTTTCCAAACCCACCTGGGTGGGTTCCTGTGTTCCCTGCTTTAGGTGACCTTGTCCAAGGCCAGCCTAGTCTGCAATTACAATAAAGTCTTTAAAGTCCATTGAATATAAATGGTATCTCATCGCAGATGAAAACACATCTTCTTTTATCCTCCTCCTCTAGCATCACCACAAATAACACACTTTTACATCTTCTACCACCACCCAGGGGGAAATGGCTGCCTGGAGGATGTTGATTAAAGCAGGAACATCTAAACAATGAACGGTGTTTGCATTGAAATTTCTACGGTTCCTGATCAAATCATCTCCTGTTTGTTTTTTTTAATTTGCCAGACTGGGACATCCTGCATAGAGTGCATTTGGGAAAGACCTTGTCTTTTTTTGGGTTGCCATCATCATCATCATCATCGAATGTTGTGGAATACCAGCAACAGAGAACACCATTTAAACTAAAAGTAAAGATTTATACTCAATATAAGGAGAATATTTCATGCAATGTGGCTGGAGAGGCCCTGGCACAGGGTGCCCAGAGCAGCTGTTGTTGCCCTGGATCCCTGGAAGTGTCCAAGGCCAGGTTGGACAGAGCTTGGAGCATCCTGGGATAGTGGAGGTGTCCCTGCCCATGGCATGGGGTGGGACTGGATGAGCTTTAAGGTCCTGTCCAACCCAAACCTTTCTGTCATTCCCTGATTCTACACTCTGAACAAGCTGCCCATCACAGCAGGAATGTGTACGTCCTTTTTAGGACACATTCAGAGTTTATGAAGGATGAGAAACTAGCCATTTAATAAAATTATAGTTCTATGTCATTGCCTCAGTGCTTCTACACAGTAGACAAAGTAAATTGAAATTTCTTTCAGCATTCCTACCAGCAAAATGACTCCTCATATTTTACTATAGTTACCAATGGAAGTATTGGCTAACCTATTCTTTATTAAAATGTTCATTTTCCTTGTACTGCAATGCCCCTGGCCTTGGCATATTTCTTGTGAGCTGCTGCTGGAAAATTCTCTGTGCTTGGCAGAAATCAAGAATTTATGATGTGCCCCTAAGCAGCACTGAAGCAAACAGCAAAAGCTGTTATCCTTAGCGCACTTTTGCAAGGCTGTCTGCTAAAATGTGTGTTTGATCTGAAATTCCTCTTTGTGTTTCGACATTATTTTGATCTTTTACTGGGAAAAAAAAGAAAAATGAAGGAAGGAAGGAAGGAAGGAAGGAAAGAAAAAGACGAAGCAAAAATCCAAAGACCAGCATAGTATTCAGGAGTGGAATGATCCCAATAAAGCACAGATCAAATGTTTCTTATCTGAGAGGTGTTTAAAAATAAGTAGAAAAACAAGGATGAATTGCCCTTGGCCTTGTTAAGCCAGGCTGTGACACGTAGCATAAGCCTGGGCTTCCATTATTATGCTGACTTTGGATAAGATCAGGACATATGTCTCCAAAGCTGTGACAGCCTTGGTTCTGGGAAAAATGTGTACGGCTGAAGTCACTGTCACAGTGCAGGTAAACACCCATGGGGTGTCTGCTAAATAATTCTGCATATGAGCCCACAAGAGCGACTTCCTTGGGAGCAGCGTCATTGCAAGTGCATCTTTCAATGACAGAAAGTTCGCATCCTAGAAATAATTCACCTTTTTTTGCTTACTCACCTTATCCTGCTGGCTGCATGTAGAAGGTGGTGTTTTAGAGGTGGGATTTTAAAGGCGAAGTTTCCTGTTACTGAAATGAAGTGGTCCCTGCCACACACTGGAAAAGACTGTAGATCAAATTCCTTATCTGAGTTTATTACAGCTGGAAATATTGTGCTTTTCTATGGGAAAATTCTCCATAATGCCAGGTGAAGTGTTTTTCTCCCAAAGTGTTTTGAGATGGTATCACACTACCACAGTTTTACGAAATACTGCAAGGTAGATGAGCAACCTGGTCTAGTACAAGGTGTCCCTGGCCATGGCAGGGGGTGGAACTGGATGAGTTTTAAGGTCCTTTGCAACTCAAATAATTCTATGACTCCATGAAACGTGTTTGCTGTTTCTGGGCCTGATCCTTCTCGCACAGATGATCATAAAATAAGTTTAACCCACAAGTGGTCAGTAATCTCACATGACAGAATTAACTGAGTACCAGGCTGTATTTTTTAAAGCAATCCACATGTACCTCATTAATGCTGAAAGCTTTTCTTAAAAGGGGCATTTTCAGTTACTGGGGGAGTAGTGGTATTAAAAAATAAAAATAAAAAACAATTCACCAAAAAGGTTATTTTCAAATCGAGGTCATTGAAATGAACTAAAAACCTCCCATTTAATTTAGTGGGGTTTGGCTCACACTATTAAATTTTGGTGGTGGTGGGTTTGGTATTTGTTTTGTTGATTTTTTCTTTTCACAGAGAATCAAGTCCAAAGTTTTTCTGGAGGCTTGGAATGCTAAATAATTTGTTCCAGCACTTAAAGCAGTTCACTGACTGCCTAAATTACTTTTTAATGCTTCGGTATAGCTCTGAAAATAGGCTGGCTGATTTATCAGTAAATGCACCTTTGTTGACAGCTGTTGTCCTTTATGCACTATTATTTTTTATAATGGTTTTCCTCCTTCTAGATGATTATATGTCACAGTACCCTAGCTTTGGTAGCATATGTCCTGATACAAAATAAACTATGTTCTGGGGAAAATATATAATTTTCCAGTGAGTAATTCTGACCTGCAAAACTGGCTTCAGTGACCATGGCTGTCTTGGTGACCAGGACAGGGAAATAACCTCAACAAATGGGGGAAGTATATATATTTTTTTCCAAGCAAATGGAAACTTAAAGGCAAAGTTCTTAGGAGCATATACCAATCAAAATACAGGCTGTCTTTCGAAATTCTTGCTAGTCAAATTCTTAGAGGAATCTACTGCAACAGTGGCAGGATGATTTGTGAGTCACTTTTTTTTCCTTGCTTGTTTTTGAAGAATTCCTTTTCAGAATCCTTAATAATCCTCCTCCCTTCTTTTTTTCTACCTTGCTTTTGCAACCATTCTGTTGAACAGCAGCTAGAGTTTGATTTCTAATGAGATCCTTTGCCATGATTTATAGCTTGTTTTTTCTTAAGCCAGAACCTCTCACATTGACTCATGCTGGGTATTATTCAATTGCTCTAATAGCCGTACTGAATTCAACTAGAATACTGAAGGACTATGTTTCTACTCAATGAAAAAGCCAAGATTAGCAGAAACCATCCCTGTTTAAATTCCTTCTGTGAAACGTTACAAAATTGAGACGCAAAAGGAAGCTAGAACCCATTTAGAGAATTTTTTGATATCTGAGTTAATTCCCATCATTTCCAAGCATTAAATACCACGAGATGAGGTGCGCACATCAAAAAACCAGCCCACTGATTTTTTCTGCCTATGGTGAAATTTATGGTTTCTTATCTCCTCTCAATTGATGAAACAACTCAGTCTCGTACCTGATATTGTCTCTTTCCTCTCCTCACAGCAGAAGCCTGCAAGTTAGACTTTCTCTTGTGTCTGTCTTTAACTGTCTTCACTGAAGAAATAATATATCTGTGTTTTAGCTGGAACAGGTACTAAGGTCTTTGTGTTTATTTTAGTGTACTGTTTTGCTTTTCTTTTTCAGCCATTTGCCACCTAATGTTGGTGAAATGTAAGGAATAAAAGGTTGGTCTGTGAAAATGTTTTCAATTTAAAACACTGTGTACCTGGCATAGGAGAAGAAATAAACAATAGATATGAGTGGGAAGAGGGTAAATTCTCTTACTCAATTTTTAAGCTACTCTGAAAGGAAAATTTCAGCGTTTCTCAAAACATTCAGTGTTCCCATGTCTTGGTGCACTATAATGATTGTCAAAACCCAAGTGGATAAGATTTTGAGGACATTTTTGCAAATAAAATGCATTCTTAATGCATTTTTTCCAGTTCAAGTCTGAAATAAGAACCCAGTATATTGATCCAAAAGCCTATTTCAAGGGAAATAAATGGCAAGTAAACAAGTCATGCATACCTGCTGCCAACAGCCTTAAACAAATAACAGTAAGCTTCATACTAAAACAGGGTAATTTAGATAGATATTAGGAAAAGGTTCTTTATTCAGAGAGTGTTAAGGCCCTGGCACAGTTTTCCAGAGAAGCTGTTGCTGCCCCTGGATCCCGGGTCAGACTGGACAGGGAGAACCCTAGGATAGTGGGAGATGTCTCTGCCCATGTCAAGGGGTGGGACTGGATGAGATTTAAGGTCCTGTCCAACACAATTCTTTGATCATGATTCTGTGATTCTATATAATCACAATAATCAAAGCTGGTGCTAACTCCACTGAAAAAACCACCCCAAAAAACAAGTGTTATCTAAAAACAAGTCACAGGGATTTAAAAGAGTAAAAGTTACTGGTGTTTTGCACTTTAAATCCTAAAAGGCATCGAGCTGCTATGCCCATTGTGATGATTTCCTTTCGTGCACTGAAGGCTGAATGAACAGGTGTATCAGGCCAGATCAAAGACCAGCCTAAAAAAACAGGGGAGACAAAGGCTATGCCTCAAATGCGCTTGAATAAAGCGCTATACGGTTTAAATTTTTTAAACACCACTTTTGCAGAACCAAATCCGCCAAGAAGCAGACATTTTTCCCGACACCACAAAAGCAAAGTTAAAGGAAAACCCTTTAGCTTTGATCAGAAGTCCAGAGACAGGGAAAATTGAAGGCCCATTCCCACTAATAACCTGGGGCAGAGGGTACGTTGTTTCTCTACAGGTGCTGGTCCAAAGTGGATTCCTTCAACAAATGTGAAGCCCTACAAACCACAGGAATATGCAGACGCCCCCAAAAGCAGAGAAACGAGCACACAGATGTGAGCTGCAGAAAGACCACAGCTGATGAAAAACATCTTTTATCCCACATGCAGAAGCTGTGAACCTTGGGTTTTGTGCCAGTAAAATAATGTGGGAATTGTTGGGATCGTAAAGCCTTTTTGACCACTGCGTGGTGTGGATCGTGTTAGGGTTCAGAATTACATACGAAGGCCACTAAAATTCTAATTATATTAGGTCACGAGTAATAAATAGTCCTCGTCTCCACAGTAATTGGAGACAACATTAGAGAGAATCCAAAGAGGTCCGAATTTGTGGAATTGAATGCAAAAGAAATAACTTCTGTGCCCTACGACTGGCTTGTCTCAGAACAAGACTGAGAAAAGAAACTAAAGAGAAACATGAAACCAAATCAGGTATCATACTTGTGCCTTATAATTTCATTGTTTGCCTTAAGTAACGCGATCCTGCTTGTGAGTCAACCAAAAACCAACGTTTGGGTGACCTTAGCCAATGCCTCAGGCTTGGATACCATTTGTTTGACTTATTCAAGTCCAGAAAAGCCGTTCTCAACCTGCTTGCTCAGTTTACCAGTAGAGAGTTGGCCAGTACCAAAAAATGTCTCTTCAGATCTTTCACGATTCCTTATGAATCCCACAGAGGAATGGGGTGTCTGGACTAAAGTTCTCCCTGAGACACCCTATGAACCTCAAGAACTGGAAATCCTTGGCTCAGTGAGAATGGCTTTTTGCATAACATTTGATCCTCCTGAGTCAAAACAAAATACAAACAAAAACACAGATGTCACTCCAAATCATGCATTGTACAAAAATGCGACATCTTGGTGCAATTTCACAGTCCTGCACGCAGCACCCAACCATGTTCCTTTACAATTACCACAAGGAGACTTTTTCATTTTTGGAGATAGAGTTTGGCCTGCCATTCCA
>VZTI01005324.1:94476-121067 GCA_013397865.1 Struthidea cinerea
CCTTTCTGACCATTCGGTATCAATACACAAGAGCATTCAAGAATTAGAAGAAGGTATCACCAAACTCAGAGTTGAAAGAAGATCATGGCTGGATGATCTGTTTGATTGGTTGAGCCTCGCTCCCTTGTGGAGAGAGATTTTGAGAGTGGGCATGTATGTTTTGATTGTCATCGTAGTCGCCATGGCACTTGTACCTTGTCTACTTCAATGTATCCGACAGTGGCCTAACAAAGCAGTTAAAGCAGTGTTCATGGTTCAAACAGGAGGGGGAGATGTTGGAACCCTGGATTCTGAGAATTACGTTCTTTCTCTTCTGACAAGCAGTGATCTTCAAAAGCACACTCCATTTGACCTTAGACCTTGGGAAAAACTTCCCAGACTGTGTGATAGCACTGAGGTTGTTGCTGTGTAATCAAAGTTATGTTACTGGGTGGAACATGTAGAAATGGAGACGTTTAGGTTTATGGAATATATTAGTACATATATATGTGTGTAACAATATGGAGGATTTTGGGTGTGGATTTTTACTTCTCCTTTCTTTTTTCTTCTTCAAAAACCTAGGTGTTCTATTATTGGGTCAAAAAACCTGCAATGCGGGACATGAATAGTTAGTTATTGGATTAGAAATGAAAACATATTATTTGGCAATCCTTAATTGGTTAAATTAGGCTTTAAATAACCTTGGAAGTTGAAACTCACGGCCATTTTCACCTTGTTAACTTAGAAGGCACATTCTGTGCAGCTGTGCTATAGATAAGATATAATATAAACATCTAAGACTGAAGAAAAAACTCGGTGTCTCTTGCATTTTAATTCGAGCTCTGAGTAAAACGGACTCACAAAAACAAGAAAATAAACACAGAAGAAAGCCAATACTACAGCATCAATATCCTGTTTCCTCTCATGTTCTCTGTTGGATACTTGGAGAAAAAACAGGTATTATTTTTCAGTTTATAACCAAACTCCATATGTAGGGTCTGCTTCTTGCAACATTTAGCCACCTGTGGTACCTGCAGAGATGGTTTCAGAGGTGAATTGTTAATTAGATCCCAGAAGATTACCAGTGGTTTTTCAGATCTTAAATTAGTACAGTAAGCTGCTGCTGACTTGCTGTCTGCAGTGGAAGACGGGATAGGGGAAGGTCTGGTTTACAAAACAAGAATAAATTCCATGGGATGCTGGCAGCAGCAAAGGCTGGATGAGCAGATGGGATTTCCTGTGCTGCCTGCCAAGGGTGAACACCCGTCCTACTCCTGCTCCCCAGGCACAGGGACATCAATTCATCCCACCTCCCCTTGCAGCTCAGCCTTTGGGGTCCATTCTCTGATGACCTGCTGTGCAACAGTTCTTTGAGCTGAAAAAAATCTTTAATACTTGGCAAGGTATTCCGTTCCAAACCAGAATAACTTGTTTATTTGTCTTTGTATTTGTCTTTGTTTAGAAGTGAAACCGCATCATCCAGCTTAATTTCTCACTGCCAAGGTTATTTCTAATCCTCTCACCTGCACTGCAGGATTGGATGTAGAATTCAATTTATACCCTGTTCCCTATTTCAGTACATTAAAGCTGAGTATCAAAAGATACCTTTGCTTTCTATATAAGAGTGCAGCCCACAGAACTTCAATCTTTCTTCTATTTATTTCTTCTTTTTATTCCACCTATTCTACAGTTTTCTAATGTAAAGCACTTTAATAAAACTGCCCTTCAAAAAATTCTTATCTTCCAATTCAATAGCTGTTGGAAAAAGACATTTGGAATTATTATTGCTGAAAAATATTTGGCATAATAATAATAATAATAATTTCAAGAATGTTTAAGGCTCAGTGTATGATTTAACCTCTTTTATTTACGCTTTCACAAATTTCAGATGAACTTTAGACTGAGAAACACTCTAATTTACAATATAAATATGGAATAGAAGGTAAAGTTTTAGCTCCACAGTATTTTAATAAAGTGGCATTGAATCATATTGAAGAAGTAATACTATGAATAAACAAAAAAGAAAATTTTTCTAATGGAGAAGCTTCTTTTTACATTTAACCAGTACCCCCAAATAGTAGCATTCCATATCCATTACATGAAATAGAAAATAAGATTCATAGCCATGAGTTGAAACTAATTTGCAAGACCAGATTTTCATGTTAGTGTTTTAAGAAAAAAACCATTCTTTGAAATTGAGCAGTAATGTAACATCTTACATCATTTTGATTTTAATTAAATTTTAGCATATACTGCTTTATTTCCTTGCACTTATTTTTGCTATCAGTTGATTTGAGGCAGTTTTTGAATTATTATTATTATTATTTTCCCTGGTATGATTTTGTTATTAAAAAATTATAATACCATGTACTGAAAAAAAACCGATTTGTAAATGAAAATGGCTTTCTACTTTTAGTCTCTGTGATAGCTTCCTTTAGTAAATATTGCAGAATCAAACACTGAAATGATAATCACTTATAGAATCAGTGTTTCATATGTGTTTTTCATACAAGAGAATTTGTCACAGTAAGATCTTTGGTTGTCTAAACACATTATACACAGAGTTTTCCGAATTTCCTCTGGAGGAAACAAGCATTCTGCCAGAGGGAGAAAAAGGAGGCTCAGTAATGTGCAGGATAAAATGAATCTTTGTGTTTAAACCAGATAACTTAGGAAGTATGCAAGTTAAATAATGAATATGCAATGCAGAAATACCCTGGTGAAAGGCTGAAACAGCCTCTTACTTCTATGTAAGACCAACATATTTTTAACATATAATGCAATTCTTTCCCCCAAAAAGAGATCATGCAAATATGTGTAACTACACAGTCTACCGGGCAACAAAATGATGTTAAGAACCAATGCAGATTTCAGTCTGCACAACAATCTGGGGCAGCACCAGCTCTATTAATGGCCAGGTAATTTTATTTCTTGAAATATGACACAGCAAGCTGTCTTTGCAGAATCAACATCTTCTCTGATTACAGCTAGCATGGTTCTCAAGGCAGGCTGCAAATGACATGCAATTATACTCCAAGGCACTATTTTTGCCTCTTGTGCCAGCACTTCTGGAGGCTCATTCATCCAAACATCTCCTCCAAGCTCCAACAGAGACAGGTAACTCATTTCATGCCTAGATTCCAAGGGTCGCCAAGCCGGGAAAAACACAGCACCAACAAGCTGTGGTGTATCTTCTAATTAAAAACCTGGGAAAAATGTTAGCTTGGATGTCCACCTGCCATCCATTAACACTGCATTACTGGAATATAAAAAGTAAAACCACAAAAAAAATTCCCCTCCTATAAATATCTGCTTGATTCAGTGGAAAGTGACTGCCGTCATTTGTTCCCCGTGAGTGCATAAAAATTGCTGCCTGTTAGTGCTTTGGTTCCTGCAATTTCTAAAAAAGTTTTGAAGCCTTTTCTCTAATACAAAAGTCACTTTTATGATGAGTTATTTTCAGTCAGATAGTCCAGAGATTCAAATTTAAACCAATCAGGGTGCTTGTTGCTTGACTCCAAAGATTAAATGAAAACTGAGCCGAGATTAGGCTCACCACTCTGTACTCGAACTTAGTTTCCAATGAAGGGCTGAAAATAGCTATTGTTGTTCCACCAGCCTGAAATGCTGGATGGGTGCTTAGCAAGTTCTGTAATAAAGTACACAATTCTCCTTTTTTCCCCCTTATCTCTCCCCATAATGGCATACAGTTCATTTTGCTGCAGTCTATTGGCAGGCATTGCAGATTTGACCAACAAAATCAATACCTAGTGCTGGATCCTGCACATTCACTGGGCAATTTGGAGACTTGCAGGAGTTTTATGTTAAGAATTTGCAGAAGAGATACAGTGCCCTGGTAACTAGAAACAAATCTTAGACCTTAAACTTATCCCAACTGTAGACAGGAGGAACCGGACAGACACATTAATAATGTCTACTAAACCATTTTGGACCTGAAAAGTGCACATATATTGTTGCCCTATCTCTAAATTCTCTTTCTCTGTCTGTCTCCAGGCTTGACATAACAATTTTTATTTCTTCTTCAGGGAAAAATGCACTTAAATTGCTGTTTCTTCTGTGTTCCAGAGTCCTTAGGCCAATGTTCACAGCATTTTAAAAACGAGAGTTTTACTCTTAGAATTTTTGAACTGCCACAATGATTTGTTAGGACTTTGGCACAAAAAGAAGCAACGTGTGAAAACACAAAATATTTAGATTTTTATTTATTTTTTTTAGGTGAAAATAATTCTTTTTATTTTACCCTCTAGGCTAAAAGCAATTTAATAGATAGTTATCATTGGCATTTGCATTCAATTTTCAAAATTGCTATGAAATATACACAAGCATGTAAGAGAAGTAACCTAGAGGTTCCTACGATTTGTTAAAAATCCTGAAACCCTTTAAAGTAGAAAACATCTGTTTTCTACTTTAAAATAGTAGAAAGATACTTGTAAAGAAAATAAGGCAGAGCAAACCATCGGGCAAGCATCATGAACTCAGGTAATCTAGACAGAGAAACTGACCATAAACCAAAGGCAATGAACACAAAAGCCAAGGGTCACCATGAGAAACTGGTTTAGATTCTGGTTTAGGGTCCAACCTTAGTGAAAAATGGATGGAGGATGGGAAAGTCACAAATCCCTGATTTCAGTAAGGACTATATTATCAATCTTAAACGCATTATACAGCAGATTTCTTTTTCCATGTTGTTCTTCGTCAAAAATTAGCAGAAATGTGGCCAAATTTATCCCACAAGAATTCTCTTCTCAGAGGGGCTGACTGAATTTCAGTGATAATGAAGTCAACATCTCTAAATTTTGAATTTTTTTCTGTTTCTTTTGTTTCCTTGTGAAGAAAAGCAAGTGCTAAACCTCAATATCTATATCGGGTACCTCAATACAAATGTTGACATTAAGCAGTCTCTCACTTCATGGAATTTACATAGCAAAATTAACCCATTTTTCCTTAAAATGTGCTTCTGCCACATGTCACATTCCTAATTCAGGATTAGAAAATGCAAGGAAAACTAAAATTGACAAAGCTACTAACTGTATGATAAACTTTTTTCT
The DNA here is from genome assembly GCA_013397865.1 of Struthidea cinerea. Lineage (NCBI taxonomy): Eukaryota > Metazoa > Chordata > Aves > Passeriformes > Corcoracidae > Struthidea > Struthidea cinerea. Next base: position 99,525 of record VZTI01005324.1, read on the forward strand.
GGTGAGGTCTGAACCTTTATTGAATTTGATCTTGCCAATGTTTGCAAATAATCTCTCTGAGAAAGAAAAAAACAAAAGAAACCAATCTGAAAACAAACAAAAAAAGAGCAACAAAAAACCCCATAAACTCCCACAAGTTTTTAATGAAAAATCCTAACCATCCTTAACTATAGATACATTCTCATATTAAGAGATTTTACTTTTCTGCTGCCTATTTTCCCCCACAAAATGTACAATAGAAGTACATTAATCTATATGGTGTTCATGTTTATTGCCAAAAGTTTTATTGCTGCAATTTTGTCATGCATTTTTAACACTTATAGTTGAAATATGGGACACTTTCTTTTCTAGATAATGCAGGGGGTGTTTTGGTAAGGGTTTAACTTTTTTGCTCTGAGCAAATATATATATATCTCACAGTTTTTCTACCAAGGAGACAAAATAATACCGAACTAAAAGAGTACTGCACAGCAAAACAGTGACACATGGGAAAGCAAAGATTCTGACCAGCTGAATGTGATGGATTCAAGAAAACTGGAATTAGAAAAGGCATTTCCTGGGCTTGTCTGTGACAGCAGGGACATATATTAAAATAAGAATAATAATCAAAAACTTGCTTTAAAGTTCTGAGTTGTTTTATATTTAGAAGCTTTAGAAGAAGGTATTAACATGAGGGGCCACTGACTTGGAAAATCTTGTTCTCATTTCAGCCTGATTGCTTGGATTTAATGACTGATAAAGCCACCTCTTCTTCCTCTGTGTGCAAGTTTTCAGAATTACAAAGAGGGAATGAGGTGTGGGTTTTTCTTGTTTTTCTGATGTGCTCATAATTTTACAGTTTTATATTTGGGAGTCAAACTTATAAAGCTCTGGTTTTAAAACACCTACTTTTTACATATATAAATGAAAGAAAACAAACGAAAAACCAAAAAAAACCAAACTGATTTTTGAGCCAAAGTTTGCTTTTCAGATGCCTGTAGGTCCACGCTTTGATTCTCCCCATGGACAAAGAGCCCAAAGTGGTGAGCTCTGTCCAGGAGTTGTAAGCTTTATTCTGTGATCAAATCGCTCTAAAATTATTTGTAAAGCAGCCAGGCAGCTACAAGTTAGCGCTGCTGTTCAATGGGAAGTGACTCCAAAAACCATATACATCCATTTTCCACAGGAGTTTAATGGCAAAAATACAGCAGGAAAAAAAACCAAAAAAGAGCACTTAGCATAAATCAACTCCCTAAAAAGATTGAACTAAGTGAGGTCATATTTGGCAACTGCCTTTTCTCCAGAAATTAGAGGGGTTTTGCCCCCTCCAAGGAAAACGTCTTTTTTAGTAATATTAAGGAATTTAACCAAACCTATAATGCATTTATTTCTGTTGTGCCCAGATGAACAGAGATCCTCACTCTCTAGAGATAACAAGATTCCAGGGCAATATGCAGAAGACTCAAAAGCAAACAAATAAATAAAACCTTCAACTTTCTGTGCTAGATTCAAACTGCCCATGGCCTCTTCTAGGATCAAAGAGAAATTGTCATTATTCTTGAAAACGGAATTTACAGAGATTGTGAAGCTTTGCCAAAAAACCTGCCCTCTGAATCTTAACCTGCTTCCTCATGGCAATCTGTGTGTTTAAACTTCACAGAGGGTACAGAATTTATCTTTAAGTAAATAAATTAATGACTGCTGACCGCATATCATAATAGAGTTTCCCACTCTAAAATGAGCAGCAAAGAAAGGTGAAAAATAATCAGTTACTGAGAAAGCACAGACTTTGTTTTTAAAAGAATTCTTGAAAAATTATTTCCCAATTTTCTTCTGCTGTCTTCTGCCAACCTATCTGATGTAAAAAAGATAAAAATAAAGAAAGCAAGTTTGAAGTGTAAGAGAGAGGCTCAGCCCATCAGAAGCTGAAAGTGTGGGCAAAAAACCAAATGTTTTAAGCAAATTCAATTTTTACATGGATGAGACTTCCCTCAACTCAGTGTTGTTACAGGAAAACAAAGACACAAAGTGTGGGCCAAGCCTCCATTAGGGGATGGGTGCTGTTCATGTATGGAATTATATAAAAAAATCTCCCCTTTTTTTTTTTTTTATGCCTTTGTTCCTTTTGGTCCCTGAGTTTTTATAATTGCTGAATGTTTCATGAATGAAAAATATTTTTTTCATCTCCTTATCCTCTGAATAAGCAGTTATATGTCTGTCATGTGTTTGACAAGTATTGAAGAGATTTGCTCCTAAATGTTACACTTCACCAAAGGAGCCCATATAGATCCTTTACTGTGGGTTCATGTAATTTTAATTTTTTTCTTTAATTACTTTGGAAACTCAACAGTTCTGTATGAGTACTTCAAAATGGAAAAAAAATGCTTTTATGTTTTTTATCACTAAGACTTAGGCAACTTGAGAGATCAAATGAGTCATAATCTGGAATTCACTAAAGGCTTTTCACTTCTTTCTTCTTTTACCAGAGCAAGTAATGGAAATTTGTGTCTGTTTAGCTAATGAAAAATACATTTGAAAAGAGTAAATACTCATTGAAGAAATATGATTAAATGCATACAACAGTTTAAAATAAGTCATGCCGATTGAGGTCTAACATTACAAAGTAATGCTTCCCAGCTTGCTAAAAAACTTTCTTTATAGTTGATTCTTGTCTATCTTTTCTGTACAAGCCTCCACTATTTTTGATCAGTGCAACTTTTGTAACCAGGCAGACACTGCTTCTTAGGCAAAACTTTGTATTCAGTGAATTTTTATATCCTTTATATCACTGCTGTTTAGTTATTAGATTTCCTGTTTTGTCTTGTTTTCGTTATAAAACGCCCAGCTTTTCGTGCGTTGCTTGACAGACTGCCCAGACACACATGGGAGACATTTCAAAGACCACTCTTGTATTTTGTACCCATTTAAGTACTGAGACAAAGTTATTCCCCAGTAGTTCAGTTCAACAAAAGTGGTCTCTACCATGAGGTTTGAGGGACTTACTTGAGAAAGATGCATCCACTGCAGTTCTGCACAGTTTCAAATCTGTAGATGGGTTTGGCGATTTTTGTTGGGAGAGCCACAGGGGTCATTTTCATTGTGGGCTTATTTCCCCTAAAGCCCTTTGCTGGATCAGCCCTGCAACACCGAGCTTCCACAATGCACACAATGTGTTGATGAATTATTTTATGTAAGCCACAAAGTAATGTAATGCATCCTCTTATTTAAAGATTCTTCTATTTCATTTTTGTGAATTCAGAAGAGGGAAGTGGCACTTGAGATGTTTCAGCCTCAAAGTCCAGGCTGAGAACACTCTAATTCTGGTGTTTCAGGCCTAAGCAAGAATGTACATTCCTCAGAAATTTCTCTGTCTCTTTCAAGATAAATCAGTTAATCTAAATTAAAAAAAAAAAAACACAAAAAAAAACCAAACAAAAGAAAAAAAAAAACAAAAAAATAAACCAAACCAAAGCAAAACAACAACAAAAAAAAAGAAAAAAAGAAAAAAAACAAACCAAACCAAAACAAAAACAACCCCCCCAAAAAATTAACTTGTCTTATTCTATTCTTTTAGACTATTGTGTCTACACTGGTTATACGCAGCACTCTGAGTCACAGAATCACAAATAACATTTTAAGAGCCTTTTTTAGTTTCCAGGTATGAAATAACCAAGTGCAGTTACATGCACTATAAACAATGCTGTCAGTGAAGTAGGGACTCTAAGAGACCTGGTAAAATACAGCTTCCCATGAAGACAAAATGCTTTAAGAATATCTATTTATTGTCTAAAAGGCGAGAAATATTTTATACAAACTCAGCTGTCCTGCCATCATATGAGTACACGTGCGTGCTGGAGAGAAAAAAAAAATATATATCTGCAGTAGATTCAGACAAAGGAAGTACAAAATAGGCTTGTTCTCACCCTTCTGGATTGTGCCTATTGTGTAGCCACACAGTGTCCACTAAATATTCTGCAAATTTTGTATGGTCACCAGAGTTTTGGGTTGGGTAGTGGCAACAATTGTTCCCAGCTTTAAGCAAAATCATCAAACTTCTAGAAACTGCCTTTTTTTTTTTTTTTTTTTCCCCGCTATTAGTTCTGTGGTTCCTCATTTGTTTGCCAAGGTCTTATTTTCCTATTTAAATTGCAGCTCTTTGCATTTGTACTTTTAATTATGAGGCCGACACAGAGAAGCTCTTTTTGAACAGGTGTACAACAGTTTTATCGGTTTATTTATCAAATAAAACACAGCTTACAATTGTGGTGGGCATTTTGCCCTGTCACTTGATTGGTATTCAGTGATACAATGAACTGTTGTATCACTGGGTCTGCAACAGAATGGAAGAATTTGGGATTAATCCATTAGTGATTTGGTACTATTAAGATACAATTAAAAGAAGTTCGATGTAATTATTAGATGAAAACAGGTAAAAGACATCATCTTCTTTCTGCATTCGTGCTTTAGTAGGTATCAGAAATAGCTGCATGCATAAGTCAAACTGCTGAGAAATTTTTTGTTTCTTCACATTGAAATTTAAGCCCTAAATTGAAAAATACGGTGAGATAAAGTTAACTTACCCGTTGCCACCAAGCAACACGGAATCAGCTCACTTAAACCTTCTTACTTCACTATTACATCCGACCTTCTTTTCCAGTTGCTGCTCATAAAAGAAGATTATAAGGAGAGATGTGTTGAAGGACAATTTTGCTGATCACCAGCTTTCCTTAAGCCCTTGGAATAATGAGCGCTCCCTCGTTCTTTTCCCCATTTGCAGAGGAAGAGCTGCTGTGATCATGACCTTGAGCCACAAAAAGTTGCACAACAGGTGCAGCAGCACCAGATAGAGTATCATGGATAACTTCATACCTACAGACATTGATGCATGTGCTTCTTGGCACCAGGGAATTTAAGGGAATAATAAGGCGCCTGCTTTTACTTTTAAAAGACAGTGACATACAGGAAATGATTGATTACAATGGGGAGAATTGCATAACACAACGTCCTCCTGACTAGATAAGTGTATTAAGAATGTGAGAAAGAGCAGCGGGTGATGTATAGCAAAATAAATGTGAGTTCACAGCGCAGGAACTGCGGAAAGCGAGCAAAAGCCTCTGCTGTTTCCAGACATGCACAGAGGGAGAGTTTCAGGTAAGAAGTGGCAGGGTGGATAGAGCTGTCCTGCACAGAACTGGTTGTAAGTCCACCTAAATTTCATCACAATTATCTGCAGTTTGCATTATAGTGCAAACCCTAAATCCCAAAATAAAAGGCTAGATCCTTAGTCCAAAATGGGACATAAGGCACTGTAGGAAACGCTGGATTAATAATAAAAAAGGAGCTTAAAAGCAACCAGAGAGCACTGGCTGCTTTGGTGATAGCTAGCAATTCCAACAGCAGGGTTTCACAACATTTCAGCAAGAATTATGGCAAATATTGTTTTTCTTTCCCCCTTCCAGTGTTTCTTGGGAGCCATTCCAAGGCCATGCAGAGAAGTTTGTAAGGATATTTGGCAATAGCTTCTTGGAGGACCTTCTCAGTGTACTTGTAGTAATTCATATCTGAGAGTTTGAGGAGGGTAAAGTAGCCAATATCAGTAAAATATTGGTGTAGAATTAATCCCTTTATCCTGTTCTTTGTGACAAAAAAGTGGGGTTTTTTTGGCAATATTTGAAACTGGTGTGCACTGGCGTTCTTGCTTAGCTGAGATAGAGTTAATTTTCTTCCTGGTGGCTGGATTTGGATTTAGGATGGAAAAACTGGTCAACTTTGATGCAGGCTCCTCAGTGAACATGAAGAAGGGACAAGAGTAAAGGGAAAATATGGGAAATATGCGAGTAGAGTTAGCTATGCATTCAAAGAGAAGTGACAAACAGGATCACCTTTCTTTTTTTTCCAACCAGAAGGAAACAGGTCTGCATCAAGCAGAGAGATATTGTTTTCATCTGCATGAAAAGGATAGCTGAACCCGGTGGTAAATTAGGTTACCTGGTGATAATGAGCAAAAGTGAAAAGGATAATAAATCAAGAAGAGCACAAGCAACACTCTCTAGATGAGATTGCATCTTGGGGAGGGGATAAGGACAAACTGAATTTTGATGAGGCAGGTTTTGGTAGAGTGCAGGAAGCCACGCTGGAAAGCTTCCGAAACACCACTGAATTCTAACTTTGTTAGTAACTGAGAGACACAAACCCAGACAGCCATTTCTAGCAACACCTTTAATAAGACATGAAAAGGAGATAAGACAGAACCATATATTGGGAGATTTATGTTATCTGTCCGTCCTTTCTGATTACTCATGCACATTCTCAGGCTGAAGGGGGAACCTTCATTGCCACCATAAACTACTACCTGACAAGAATATATCCTGCCATTTATACTCCCTGGGCAACCCTGCACCCCTGGAGAAACTCCTGTCCTCTCCTTGAAACTCCTCGTGGAGCTGTGCGACCTGGTGCCTCTGACAGGCAAGGGATGAGGGGAATCATCCTTGGTCAACCTCATTAAAGCTCCTCTTTCAGTCTGCAGCCTCAAATCCTCCACATCACCAAGGGGACAAGCACCTGAGGATCCAAACTCCTGAGCACTGCAGAGAACAGTTAATCAACCTTCTGTAAAGATTTTTACAAAGATTTCTGACTTTTCGAGGGGGAATTCCCCAATATTTTCTCTCCTAAAGCATAGGAAGCTCTAAAATTTGAATGTTTTTACTGATTTTTGCTGACTGCTTTCAGTATTTGTGTACAAGCCCATTGCTAAGATAATTTAATTTAAAGCCATTATTTTCTATCAGAATTACAAGTAGTCCTCCAATATCTACACCTCAGCTGTGAAACAGAATGTGAGATAAAGAGCAGAAAGATTTATTTATGTGTTCTTTTATTCATTTATTTATTTAAAATGGTATTTAATTATTTAGATATTTTAGAACATATTTGGCTCAGGAAAAAATTTACTTCCAAATTGCCTACAAGTAAATCAAATATTGAACAACCAGGAAGATCAGTTACAGTTTAAATAATCAGAAACCTCAGGTTTTAATAATTTTTTCCTTTGTAGAAGTCTTTGTAAAAATTTGCTATAGTCTGGGCCTGGTGGACAGTTCAGAAGTAATGCTTTATTAAACAAATATAAGAATGCTTGGAATAGCTCTCATTGTATTTTCATCAGGATTCCTGCCCTCCCACCCTTTTCTCCTTCCAATACCACCCTGAAATCTCAGTCCTTATTTTTCTAAAGTTGTGTTGAGGCTGGAAAAAGAAAGAGAAAAGAAAGGAACTAAAAGCTCATTTTTAGTTTCCCATGTGAGTGCAGAGCACTGGAAACATTAAATTCTCTCTTTCCTCCCCAAGAAGAGACTGAATTTTTAGAAGAACCTGTGCACCTTTGGTTTGTGATACCAGCTTTGACATGGGAAAACACATCAGAATATGGGTGTGATCCTCAATGGTAACGGCATCGAGTCATGAAATGGGAAAAGTAACAATTTTTTTCCTCTTTCTGCTGTGCTCATCTCTTCATAACAAAGTTTATGCAAAATTTTAGGAAATGCAGGGAAGGATTAGAAATCCGAATCTTATTTAGGGATGCTAAATTATTCAACCATTTTCTTGGGGGAAGAAAATACAGAAATGTTGTACACGGTTTAACCAATTATTACAGACAAAGTGAATAACTTAGGGTTTTTTTTCATGTGGTTTTTCCCTCTCCACTTCTTTCTGCCTAATTGTTATTTAAATTCCTGACCCTCCCCTGCTTTGGTAAGGAAAGATGTCAATCAAGCTAGATTTAACCTCAAAATATGTGCTTTTGGCAAAAGGAACTAAGAAGATAAGGAAAGAATATGTATTTTTACAGAAAGCAATTCATTAATGGCATGGAATCAATTGCTTATGTAAGACATTTTGATTATTTATAATGGGATAAAATTAGACAGAAAGTGTAGGCTGTGTGTTAGGGGAAAACAGAAGAGTTTAGATGGAATTATTTTTATTTTACATGAAATTTTACTGGTTTTCGGGAAGTTACTATATTTTATTATCCCATTATCGACAGATAAACAATACTAAATAGAATAGTGTCAGTTTTTCCTAAATATCCAGGTTCTTTATTCTGTCATTCTTCCTTTGAGTTGTACGTAGGTCTTCCACCAGTGTCCATAAAAACATAAGAAAGAAGCTGAAATCATAATTTCTGCATTTCCAGAGTTGTAGTATTTTACTCCATCCAACTGTTCCCTCTCTGTCTCCCCTTCTAAACAGGGCTGATCCATGGGCCTGTGCTACTGAAGCCTCAGCATTTCCAAGAATCTCTCAGCTCTGAGATACTCTTTCCTTATCTCTCTCCACTCCTCCAAAAAGATTTTTCTTCCTGAATTTTCCTCATTGAACTTCCCTGAGCTTTTTCCTCAGCCTGCTGCCCATTAAGGAAGGGAAACTGGGGCTCACAGATGTTGGGGTGCACTATGTGCTGGAAGAGACATAGGCCCTGAGGATCAGAGAGAGGGGCTCTGTCCTGGGCCCGGAGGTGACCCTGGGAGTGCATCCAGGTCACCGGGGATGGACTGAGAGAGGATTGTGTGTTTATGGACAGACTGGGCCTAGGAGAAGTGTTCATTGGCGTTTGTGGCCTTATAGGGCATTGTTTGCCTGTTACCATAACAGGTGAAATCTGTGCAATGCCCCAGGTGATTGGGGGACACTGTGGGGAACATCTTTCCTGTTTATATGATGTGATATCCTGTTGGGTGCTGGGATTTAGGGAATTCTGACTGCAAAGTAAATGGCTTTGCCGCTCTCCACCTTATGAGCAAAGTCCTTGCCCACGCGTCATTACTGCACGCAGACACTTGTTCCCTTGAAGAGAATGAATTCGAGGACGGAACCATCCTAGGATGTCGTTAATGTTTTCTCTAGGTATTTGTTCTCGTGTTGATTTTCAACAAATAAAATTGAAGAGTTTTTCTATCGGGAGTCTCAATGAACCCCTTTTGTTCAGATTTTAAATGTAATGCCACAACAGCAGGAGGGAAACTGATAAAAAAACCAAGTTAGAAATGAAGGCCTGATATGATTTGCATGTTGATAAATCAGTTTGTTGTACTTTTAACTCTGAAGGTTTTAGATTTTCTGATTTGAAGCCTGTGGAACAGCTCATATGGGACTAGACAACCTCTTCTATCTGTTGATGTACATCTCTGGAAAAAAAGGGATTGCCACCTGGATGTCTGGAAAGCTTTTATTATGTACATTGCTCCAGTTTAAAAACTTCCCTGGAAATCAGGGAGTTTAATATAATATGTCATAACTTACATGTCCCCTGGCAGGCTAAATGATATTTACGTTGTCAAACCTGTGAAAAACATGCATCTCAATTCACAATACAAACAAAATGTTGACAGCTGTTTAAATTCATTAGGCAGGGCTGTCCACCTGAACAGTCAGCAGCTGAAAGCAAGCAGAAGCACAGATAATAAACACCAACTTATTTACAGTTTTTACCAAAAACAACTGTTTTTTTGTATTTTTTACAGAAACATTTTTGCAAAATAGTCTGCCACCGACTTTATAAGATTTTAGTAATGTTTTTTCAGGAGCTCTTCCATTTTTGCAACCCTCTTAATGAACTATTTTAAAAGGAAGATTTTTGTTTTTAAAGAATATAATTTGGGGTATTTTTTTTAGGAAGAATCCTGAAAATAAGGACGTGACCATATACCGTGTAGAAGTTTGATAATGAGATTGGGCTCTTAGTCCACTGCTGCTCTGGCTAATCTGGAGTTTAAATTCAAACATTCTACAGGATATATCTCTTAACAACTGAACAATTTGGAATATGAGTCTGAACAGATGTAAGACGGTTTTGTCGCCCTAAACAATCAAAAAGTGGCCAATCTACAAGGACTTGTGCATTCTTTTAGGTCTGTGGTGTTTTCTCTCATCACCCCAATCCCTTAATTTCTCCCCTCAGTCCATCTCCAACTATAGTTTCATTCCATCATAGACCTCACACTCTTCCCTGCATGTGGTTAAACTTTTCTGCTTCTTGGGATGTATCCAGAGACTTTCTCACATGATCTGTTTCGCCACATCTACTTTCAAGTCAGGAAAGCATTTCCAGAGGATTCCTCATAATCAGCCTTTGGATGGCAACAGTGGATGCATGGTAGCAGTGACTGTGAGGGATTAAAGCATGATCAGCTAAGAAAGACCAAAAAAAAAAAAAATCAAACTGCTAAACAGTACTGAGGCCTTGCTGAGTGTTTACAAGCTATGTTTTTATTTATTTCATTTTCCCAAGCTGTTACTGAACTGACAGAATACACTTGAATGGCGAGAGCCTCAGCAAATGAAAATTTCGTTGGGACACAAGATTTTTTCTCATCAGACATAACACACTGAAAACAAGGGATTTTAACTCAAAATGCGAGCCACCCAGACCATTTGTAGATGAAAAAATGGTGTGTGTGGTATTACCATGGCAGATACAAAGCTAGGCAAATTTCCAGCTTAAACAGTTACAATTAATAAGCTTATAAACCACTGGAAAAAAGATGTAAAATAGAGCTGCTGAATTATTTAAATAACAAGCTTTGTACCTAATAACATGACAAAATCTAATTATTTATTAAAAAAGCCTCACCAAATGGCTAATATTCTGTGTGTTTTCATCAAAAATTAAATTTTTGGGAACGTGTTTGAGAAATTTTAATTTTTAAAACCAAACAGAAATAGCACATACTGAATCTGTGAAAAGATTTTGTTACAGCCTGCGGGAATCTGATTTTCCATTTCATTTTTCTTTGAAAATAAGTTGGTTTGTGACATACCTTGTGTCATAAATTCCACTTCAGGGAAGCACTTTTATCCAGACCCAGGAAGCAAATGCAGATCCAGATTCTGGCAGACATGGTTTCCTCATTGAACATTTCAGTTTTGGATTGAGAAAAAGATTATTGAAATTTTGGTGTTTTCTACCGAGGTGGACTTTTTGCTTAAGCCCAGATCTTCCTAAAAGTCACATAAAGTTGGCTTTTAACAAATAAGTAGCTTGTCTGTCATCGTGGTTGATACATTAACCGTGTGGTTTCTTGAGAAGCATAATCATAAACAATCCAAGACACTGTGGATGAGACTCCTGCTTAATAGATGCCTATTAAATTATGCAGATATACTGTGAATATTCTGAGCCCTAATAAAGCAGGGAAGGTGCTTTGCCAGGGAAGTGCCTGGGGAGTCCAACCAGTTGTGAGTGTGTTCGTGGCACTGAAAGCCTGGGAACTGCAGCAACACCCAGGGTGGAGAGTTTTCCTCCTCACAGAGGTCCCTGAAGGTTGTTCCTCCGCCCGTTAACTGCACAGAAACACACTGATTTCACACAGGCTGCTTCATTCCACACATAAAAATAAATGGACTTGGTGAGATACCAAGATTACATGCTCTGGGTCCTGTTATGCCTTTAATATTTCCACGGGCCTCGTAGCTACAAACCTACTGTTTTTCTACAGCCCGTGGGTTTATGTCACTGATATAGAAAGGAGAAGATTTAGAGGATAAAAGTTAACGAGTCGCAGTTTCTTCAGTTTCTTTTACACAGTCAGATTGGTGGCTTTGGGAAGTGGGTCTGTGTTTATAGCAGAGAACACACCAGTAGTGAAAATACCTGTACAATCCTTGCCTCCCCTTTCTCCCTGCTCCCAGCACCGGGGAAGGGCACAGAGGGATGACTGTGCCTCCTTTAGACAGGCAAACTATTAGAGAGATATAACTCATCTTTGTCTGAAAGAATTTTGTAATAGGCCCCTGAAAAGAGAGCAGTCCTAATGGGATTGCGTAAATAATGTCACTGCAGGTGGGCTAACACACACGCAGGGTATAACTAGCATTAAAAGTGTGTAAAGTGGTGTGGAGGCTGACTGCTGCTCCTTGTACTCATTCCCAAGATGAATTGGTGAATTAAAACCTCATTACCTGCGTTACATTGTGTTGCCTTGTCATGTGTAATTATCAAAGTCAATTTGCTGCTATAACTTGATGGCCAAATCTAAGAAGAGCGTCTCCAAAACAGAAGCGAGTGTTAGCACCACAAGACTCTGGGTAATAAACTGTGTGTAATTTCCCAGAGTTGTCAGGCTGGTGTTTTTAAATGTTTGCCCTTCGTTATGCTGGTGTGCAGCCATAAGTCAAAACTTGCCTTTACGGAACTGGAGACAAAGCAGGACATTAATCTTCCTATTTTTGTGTTAACTCAAATTCTCATTTGAGACGCTCAGCTCAGCCGGTGAGTAAGTCAGGGAAAGAGAATGGGAAGCAGAAGTTATATTTGAAATCTGATTTTCATTTACACTCACTCTGAGGGCCCTTATGAATACCAGGAAGAAGTACACGATCTCTCATAAAACTGGCACTTGAGCTTTTTCTTTAAACTCTTAAGATATCTGCATTGGTGTGAGAATTCTGTTAGGTCTGAATGCAGAACAAGGCTAGGGAAAAGGGTATTTCTGCACCATCACAGCTGGCTTCTGAATGCAAAGTTTGGAGAATGAAATGTATTATTGTGGTCAGAACTGTATGAATTGAGGAGAATGACTTATCCTAATGCAATAGCCTTCAGAATAATAACCTTTAAAATTCCCCTTTAACCTAGAAAGAGAGCAATATTGCCAGAACTACTACAACAAATGCTAAAAACATTTCAAAGCACATTCTTACATATTTATCATGAAGGTACTTCGTGCCTTCTCTTTCTTTTTTTTTTTTAACCAGCAAGAAGCTATTAGAGTTTAGGAAAAGTTTTATATTCAGGTATAAATTGAGGGTCCAAGAGAGCTGGAGAGGCACTTTGGACAAGGGATGGAGTGACAGAACAAGTAAGGGTGCTTCCACACTTCCAGAGGGCATGGTTAGGAGGGATATTGGGAATTAATTCCTGGCTGTGAGGGTGGGGAGGGACTGGGATGGAATTCCCACAGAAGCTGTGCCTGCCCCTGGATCCCTGGAAGTGTCCAAGGCCAGGTTGGACGGGGCTGGAGCAGCCTGGGATAGTGGGAGATGTCCCTGCCCATGGGCAGGGGCTTGGAATGGGATGGACTTCAAGGTCCCTTCCAGCCTGAACCATTGTGATTCGAAATAATAATTGACATAAATCTGTCAACGAATGAAAATTCAGAATGAACGCCCATCTAATTTCTAGAAAAGGACTTGGCTTCTCTTGCAAGGTCACTGCTGTTCCTCTCCTGGCAGCTGGAGGGATGGATGGGCAGGGGAAGCAATCTGCAGCCCAGGTGAGCCCCTGAGCCTGCAGTCTTCCACTACTGCCCAGCAGCCTCTCAGCCCAAACCTGATTGGGACCAACTGGTTTGGATGTAATGGATACTCTGGGTGCTTTTTGGAAAGCTCATATTGTCAGCATTGCACATTCATTACCTTTTAAAGGGCTTTGTGAAAGTTTGGCTATGAAAAGTAAATGCGTAAAAGGTCCCTTTTATTTTGTCTTTTTTCTCATGCACATTCATTAGGAATTACTGAAGCACGAAGAAGGAGAGTGAGACTGACACTGATAACTACCCCTGCCAAAAGTTAGTCGACATAATTATCTTGTCTTAGTCTCTCCAGTCTGTAGTTTAATTTTCAGTGCAGAGGCTGAAGAAAAATCTATGTGCTACAGTATCTAAGTGTCAAATTCTTCAACTTTCATTCCAGAGGAAGACTGCCCTGCTCTTCAGACACAGCACCACCCACTTCAGTAGGGCTCCTGGGGTTTGCTCACCAATCTAACAAAATTTGTGGTGAAAGTGGAAAATGATGATGGATTTTCTAAGGAAGAGGGCTCTTGGGGAACAGGGATTTGTTGTTTTGCGCTGTGTGCAAGCACACTTCTCGTTCCCATTTCCCATGCAGTGGCGTGGCAGATGGGTGCAGTCAGACACCAACTGTGCCTTCTCATGTCAGAAACAAACCAAGAACTATTAAACCCAGATAAAGCCCTAACTCTGTGCACAGAACCCACTGAAATCAGGTGCGTGATCCAGAAGGGAGACCAGTGCTTCTGCAACTGCAGCTTGAATTATTAGGTTCAAATTACCCATTCTTCAAGTATTTTATGATCTTTGTGACGGTAGCACAAAGCAATCATTCCAACTTGTACCTGTAATTACACTGTTTATGGACATATTGTCATATGGTTATTACCTGCAGTTTCCAGCTAAAATTTGTATGACTTTATTTTAGTCATTTAGCACATACACGCTGTACTTTTTCCAGAGGAGAAAAATGTGAACTCTTTTGCCATGAATTTATTAGCAATGATTGCAAGAGTAGCTGTACTAATACTGAATTACAACACTTACATTTTACATCATTAACCAGTCTTTTCTACTGTAAAATTGAGCTAGAAGAATGATGCAAGGCAATTTTGGCAATATCCTTTTATTGTAACTAGACTACCTGCTACTGCATTGTTTATGAAGTGATGAGCCTTGCACTGAAGGGAAATTTACATATTATAAAGCACCCTAGATGTTTCTTGCATAGTGAGAACAAAGTGGTAGAGGGACAAAAGAAAAAGCTTCCAGTGATGTTTCACCTAGACAGTGTTGTTGCAGGAGTGCACACTCACTCCTTTCACTGGAACTCCTGATTTATCTCAGACTGAGGGAGATGTAAACCAGATTTTTTTTCCCCCTATGATGTAAATGTGTCTCAGAAGCAATTTGCTCTGATTTACCTCACATTCCTGCCAAGGCAGCCAGTCTTGAGTCGAGTGATTGGCCTCAGAATAAACAAATATTTGGCTTTCCTTTCACATTTGTCAGTGGATAAATGCCATATCGATTTACAGATGTATGTATATGCACCCCTGCAGAGGGTCAGAGCAGCTCTTGATGGACACAACCTCTGCCCCAGAGGTTGTGGCACGGCCTGGGCTTGGCCATCTAAACACTGCAAGAGCCCTGTGGTTCAGCCTTGTTGAGCACATCTGATGGTTAATGAGTTGTGAGGGATGATCTGTTATTCCACTTCTTCTCTGCAGGTCTACTTTGTCATAAGTATTTTAGTTTTTCATCTTGAATGCTTCTGTCACCTTGCACGTGGCTGGCAGGTTCCAAAGCCTCAGAGATATTCATGCACTGAGCAGCAAACACTTGTGTAATACTGAGGGTAAATTAGATTGCATTTGAAACGCACTTCTGCAAGGCGTAATATCAGTGTTCATGCCACTAGACAGCTCTGACATAAATTGAGTGTGACTCATAAATCGACCTGGGCTCCCCAAAACAGTTCTCTAAAAACAATATGCCTATTGCATTCCATCAGTTCCTCAATAATAAAAAGTGAAGCAGATTTGATTGTTTTAAATAACAATGAAACCAATGTGTCAGTTCCATTACTGCCTGTACCTCCAGCTGACATAAAGTTACACACTAAATTTTGAATAGCCAATGTTGTTCTTCCAGATCAAAGTCAAAGCTTAAATCATGACATTCAATTTGTAATGTGCCACTGCAGAAGTATCTCCCAAAGTTGTTGCTGGAGTTGCCATCTAAATTTTCCTTTCATCTCTCCTACTGCTCACTTTTCTCAAAAAAATGCTTTATAAAACACGATTGTTTAGATTCCGTGTGCTCAGATACTTTATCGCTGTATGAATGTGCATGTATGTATATTAATATTGCACAGAAGCCTCAAAACAATCAGCATTTTGAACATTATGAATTCAGAGAGTTCCTAGTTCTTCTGCTTCAGCAGTTAAATCTCTAACACAAATGCCAAGTAACAAGAAATAAGACGCTGCTGTGACTGCAGATGTGGTTGATTGAAAGCCTAACTGCATTTTATAATTCAGATTAGACTTTTTACTATATAGTTTCATATCTCTTTTGTACTTGTCTGGAGCACACCATTGTTTTGATGACACTGACACTATTCCTTGTTATATCATTATTCCATTATTCCACCGTGCACATCATAATGGCTCAAACTGTATACAAAGAGAGTGAGCTGGGGTATGATTTACATCTCTATTAATGGAAGTTTGGCTTTCTGAACATAAAAGTTTCAAGCAATCTGTCTTTGTTCTTTCATTCTGCATTAGCAACCACTGAAATACAGTTTTTAAAATATTCAAACTGAGTGAAGCCCTGCTACGTGTCTCATTTTATTTTGGTGTTCATTTGTGAGGACGGTGATGAGTTAATTTGATGTGGATGGTGGAAAAGCCCTGTTGAGATTTGTATCAGTGTAATTCCTGACAGGGCTTCTGCTCCGTGTCCTTGCCAAAATAATAACTGCAGCACATTCCCAAACGTGCTCATCCAGGGCGAACTTGCAGATTTTCAACAGCGCATGCAAAATTCAATTTTCTTCTCCCAAAGGTAAGAGTCCGTTCTGGCTGAGGCCAAGTTGCTGCTGCATGGGGGGAAAAAGGAAAAGGAAAAGGAAAAAAGGAAAAGGAAAAAAGGAAAAGGAAAAGGAAAAAAGGAAAAGAAAAAATAAAAAAGAAAAAAAGAAAGAAGGGAAGGTGTGGGAAGGGAAGGTGTGGCAAGGCAAGGCAAGGCAAGGACGCATCTTGAGGGTAAAGAAATCGGTGTCTGTGATGACATTATTTTAGAATGCTGACTTGCATCATCAGAGATTTGGGCTTGCAGAATCTGGATGAATCTGGATTTATCCTAAAGAGCATATTTAAAGTAATTTAATTTTAAATCCTTAAACTTTCCTCACACCACTGTGAGGAGAAGACCTGTTTCAGTACTGAAAGTCAGAGAAATACCAAAAAAATGAAAGTTCACCCATACATAATTTAATTTATCCTGTATACCAGAGAACTGAGGGAGATGAATTATTAAATTTTTCTTTTTTAAGACAGAGATAATTAATTAGCTTTCCCAGAATCACAATCAAAAAGAGAAAGATATCAGATCAAAATAAATTCTAAAAAAAAAACCGTTGGCCTCAGTTGAGGAAAGCATCCCCCTTTTAAGCATCTTTTATTTAAAGGTTAGAACTAAATTCCAATTAAATGTTCTTCTACAATGAAACAAAGAAAACTACTATATGGCACTGAGTAGTAACATTTTTAAATTACTTTAGAGGCAAGGGCCAGCTAAACCACGAATATGACAGGCAAACCACAGAAGAAAAGAAATCTCAAATAGTACTTTTAGTAATAAATGATATGTGGCACATTTGACATTTTTTCCTCCTTCAGCATGTTTCAATAAGACATTTATAAGATCTTGAGAGCTGTGAGTGTTTAGCAGGGACTTGGTAACACAGGCTTTGGTGTTTTTATTGCTTGGCTTTTGTCCCATTACGAGAGCTTTAAAAGAGACCAATATAACCTTAAAAGTCACCTTCAGGGCTGACAGGCAGAAACATTAACTTTCCTAGGAAACAACCTGTTGCTTGGTCTGTTGTTTTTTTTTTTTTTTCCACCCCTCCAAGTATGACATGCAGATGGAGGAAAAAAAAGAAGCATTTATTGTTCTCAAAAGAATATTCTGTTTGGTGGGGGCGAATGTCTTGGCAGGGTACCTGGGACTGAGCTCTAGAACAGCAAGGAAATCTTGTTTTTAGTGTTCGGCGGGTGGAATGCGGGGCCTGTTAACCACAGCAAATGGTGCAGAAAATAAAATTGCTTCAGCACAACCAGAAACTGCAGTGATGTTCTCAGAGTAGGTTAAAGCCCTTTGCAGTGCCCCCAGGTAGTCCAGTGATTGCACGTGCTCGTGTGGCAAGGGGACTTTGGAGGAGGCCTCATTGTCGCTGTCACGTCCGAGGCGCATAAAGAAAAGGACACAGAGTCCAGGCTCATGAACAAGTGGAAGCCGAAGCTTCTTCTTTAATAATTTTCTGACTACTGTATAGGATAGATGGCAAAAGTGTGTTGAGTGGCAATAGGTAATTGGTTCCTCGGCCATCCACCCCTTGACAGGATTGGCCAAGTCCTAAGATACCTATTCCAAAATATTTTCAAAGTCAAAGCCATAACAATCTTGCAAAACAGCCTGCGGGTGCAAGAAGTTTATGAAACTGTGACCTTGTTTAAAATAGTTTACATAGGAAAGACGGTCTGCTCACAGAATATTGAGAAAAGGCTGAAGAATTTCTCCGCTTCTAGCTTTTTAGCACCTACAGCCTCATGTCATATCAGAAGTGCTCACATCAGATCCCAAAACTGTCTTTGAAAAATTCAGTGTTTTTTCCACAGTTATAGCACGCAACATTCACCTTTAAGTGTGTTTGGCACCATGGCAGAGCTTCAGTGTGTAAATCCACAGCCGTATCTCCTGGCATTCCTCTTGCAATGTTCCTATGGATGTACCGGTTTCTAAATTCACATCCTGTTCACACACACAACTGCCATCTACTCTGCTCTGCCCCCCACCCTAAACTTGGATCTATATCTATTTTAAAAACAGGTTCCAAACCCTGTTGTGATCACCAGAAAAGCTGGACTATGGTGATGCCCTGAAGGTTCAGGCCAGGAGAGCAAGACTCCACCTCGGTCTAGTACAAGTACACGGCAAAAACAACAGATTATCCCGGATTTTGAGCCTCAAAAACAACCAGCTGTGTACACAGAGTGTTATGTTTAGCATCACAACTGGGATGCTCATAGTCCTGAGGTCCTAAGGAAGCTGTAAAATACAGATGTTTGGTTACACATGTCTTTCTGCGCACAGCTGGCACGGCACCCACGCCTTAATTGTGGTGGCAATATGCAAGACCCGATTCCAATTTTCTGGTCACTGTGCAAGACTAATTGAGTTGCTGACTGGTGAGAGTTTGTCTGTACCTCAGACCTGAGACTTTCTGGCACCCAGAACCTTCATAAATGCATCTGTGAAAATCCTCTGCTTTGGGAAATCGCGTGAGCTTTGGGTATGAAGCAACTTGCAGAATTTTGGGCCAGCTGTGCACAAAAGCAAAAAGAACAGAAAATCTCCCATTTTTCTCGTATCTCAGTGAGGGCTGATGTGTCTTCACTCCTTTCATACAACTCAAATGCAGCTGGAAACAGGTACAGAAGAAGCAATGAGAATTGGTATGGAATGAGGCAAACATGTTCCTTAAGTTAAATGAAAAATTTAGAGATTGATGTATCCTGGCTAATCAACAACTGTGCCCTTTCTGAACATAGAAACATAAAAAGATGGGGAGAGAGGAAGTGGCTGTGTGTTTGGAAGATGGAGATGAGGAAAAACGTGGTTGGGAGGTAAGGACTGGAGCTGTTGCACTTGGGTGACTGAAATTTTTTAGCCACCCTACACATCTAACTTTTATATATTTTCATTATGAATATCTGGAGTGATTTCCAGGGCATTGTTAGACATCTGAAGGAGGACAAACAAGTTTAAACAATTCCTTTACCTCTCCTTGAAAAAATGAAGAAATTAGCCAAACTTATACTTGACACAAACCTGATCATAACTGAGGGAAAGAATTAGATTTAAAATTTTTTCTAGCAGTAGTAAAATGAAAGCAAAACATTATTTTATTCTGAATAAAAAAGGAAATAAAGACGAAACAATGAAAAACAAGAAAGAACAGAATTTGTGTCTATATATATGTGCGTGTGTGTCTTTTTTGCTGATCAGAAATTTTGTTCCTGTTTAACTCCCTCCAGCATCCCTGCCAACACGAGGGACTGAAAGTTTTGGATTTCAAGGATGCTTTGCTTACCCTTGCAATAAGACGAAACGAACATGTTGCAACTGAAAGGCAGATCATATCTTTTTATGGTTATTTTTGGTTTTGTTCTACTCTTAAAAAGATACTCTTCAGCTTGGTGCAAGCTGAATTTTCAACTTTGGCTAAATGGGGCAGTGTGATTTTTTTTAAGTCGCTTTAAAAAGCTGCCATCCTGGCTTCCCAACAATAACCAATGTACCAAAGAACTAAATTTCTGTAATGAAATTTTAATTTAGGTACTTGAGAGACTGTCTCAAGCTCTTTGCTCTAGGAAATGGGCTCGACAGTAGAGTTGAGTCGTAACGACCTGAAATTATTGCAACAGCGTCGCCCCGATGCTGACCCTTTCCCCCTTCAGTGGGCTGTTTCTGTGGGGGAAGGCGTTGAGAAAACAGAGGAGAATATTCTGCAATATTCTGCCTGGCTCTCACTTGTGTCTCACAACTCCCTCTTTCTCACACCAGAGATATCTGGCACCCTGCCACCTCGCTGTGAGCGCATCATTGCCTGCAGAATTTGGGTGTTCCTGTCACCGCCCAGGCAGTGCTCACCCTGTGCCACACGGAAATCTGGAAATAAGTACATGTGCATGCAGTGTGCACATCCCCACATCTCGTTAGTTCAAGTGCAAAGGCAGATACTCAGGCAGTTCTCACGTTGTCCAAGTCAATTGATACAAACTGCAGTTATTTCAGAGCTGTTTTTGCACATAATGATTGCTGTAATGCTTTCATGAACAGGATTCAGTATTCACACAGAATATTTCTCAGCATTGTATGACTTTATATTCAAATATAGGACGCAGAATTAGGGAAATGAGGTATTAAACCTTTACTCAAAACGAGGCACCTTGCTTAGTGGCATTTCAACTCAAAACACAAATACAGAACACAGCATTTCCCTAAGAAGGTGTTTTATCAAGCATGATCACGTCTACAGCAATTATGCTAAATACCCTAATTGCCTGCAGAGCTTTCTAAATCTTTTCATTTGCTCCAAATTCTGTTTTAAGGAAGATGTAATTCTTCTGCTCTGTTTTTGCTAAGCCTGTTAATGGCTGATGTGTCTGGAAACATTCGGCACAAGGACACTACATTGGCTTCCTCTAATCATGCCACCAGCTTGTTTGGAAACACTCAAACAGCTAAAGTGTTCTGTTTGTGCTGTGCTTCTTGACAAATATCATTCATCCGAAACCACAGCAGAGAGAGCTGCCATCAGGCAAATGGACAGAAGGTGACAAATCCTTGGAAGATGCAACAGAGCTTTCAGATGACAACGATAAAAGCTGCCATCGTGGGAAAAAGAAGCAGCATCTTTAAGTCAATCAACTAATTTTGGGACATTTAATCACCTCTAAATACGATTAAATATGTTACTCCATTTAAAAGAGGTTATGTAACCCAATACTACAGTAATTGTACTGTTCTTTTGGTCTACTGCTTTTTTGTCTGGTGTGACAGTTAAAAGCAAACTAGGGAAATTTAATCCACTGAAGCAGCCATACTTTTGTGCTATAAACCTTCTTTCTTCTAGCACAGTATTTTCATAGTAATTACCAGTGGTTCAACATCAGACTAGACAGAAGTTCAAGTTAGATTTTGATCAAGGGGCTACCTGGCATTTTCTGGATTATTAAGCATTAGGGATGAAGGGAGCACTCGTGCCACGCTTGCAAATCAGCAGCAGTTTGGAAGACAGGGTGAAGATTTAAAATTATCTTCAAAAATTGGAAAATCATGCAATGAGGGAATGAGACTAAAAATACAAACCAGGAGCTCTGTTCTTAAGAGGTGGTATCTACACACAGGATAAGAACCAATTGCTGGCATGTTTGCGAGACCTTTTCCAGACCAAAAAAAAAAAAAA
>VZTI01005324.1:121132-145428 GCA_013397865.1 Struthidea cinerea
AGTTTTGGGAAACTTTTCAAAAAAAAAAAAAAAAAAAAAAAAAAAAAAAAAAAAAAGGAAAAAAATACGTAAGGAAAGGTTAGACAAAAAGCCACCAACCCTCAAAACCAAAACCCCTCCAGCTTTTTGGGCAAGTGAAGATATACAGGCAACATAGTGCAGGCCCAAACATAATGAAAATACACCTGCAAAGTAAAAAGATATGTAACAGATAACTTGTACTTTGTTAACATGCCAGTAAGAAGATTTAGGTTAAAAACAGCGTAAATTGAAAATCATTGTACAGACAGTGAATGAAAACTGTTTAAGGAGTTGATCTCCACAATAGGATGTTTTTAATTACATGTCAGATGAAGTTTTCTTAAGAGTGATGCCAGTGGAGCTGGAGTTACATTAAATTAAAGAATGGCCCACGGAACCTGGTCAGGTTCTTTCTAATAATTCAATAACTTTATGATTTCCTGACAAAAAAAGTCATTCCTATAACAAGAAGCTCAATTCTGATCCGGTTAATCCTTAACATCACTAAAGGTATTCCAAGTTCTGTCCTTCACAGCTTACAAAAGTGAACATATTTATTTAATTGTGCAACCTGAATATCTGTAGAATGGTAATTCTATAGTTGGGTATATGAGACATGAAAAGCTCTTCAGATAGGAGACACATTTTTAAACTCTTCAGTCTTTGAATTACTGGGAAATTTTTCCACTCTTATTATCAATGTTATCTGTTCTTTGCATAAACTCAGAGAAAAAAAACAGCAAATCTGTCAGGTAATTGGGAAGGAAGTAAGGAAATTTGCTGTATGTTCAGAAATAATGCAATGGTTCATGATCACAGGATCAGAGCTGCATCAAATCCTTGCTTTAGTGTCATTTAGGGGCCATTTTTTAACAGCATGTGGATTTCTATCGGTTTTGTGTTTGGTTGTTCTTTGGTGGTTTTGTCTTTGTCTTTTGTTTGGGGCTTTTATTTTTGGTATTTTTGTGGGACATGAATGCAAGACTAAAAACTGGGATCTCTGAGTTAATATATGGATGTATAATCTAAAAGAATATGGCATTCAGTTGGAAGTTTTTGTAGAAGACATCCAAAGTTTTGTATATAATAATGTGGCTGGACAATTTGATCATCTGGGTGGAATTCAGTAGCTTAAAAGCAAATATAATTTTAATGATGTCCCAATGAACAGCAAAAACTGTATGAAACTTAGTGGCCTGAGCACTAAAAAAAAAAAGGAAAAAAAATTGTTGAGCAGGTTTAAATCTGTGCAGAGCTGAAATTCCACTGAAAGTATTAAAAACAGACCATTTCAAACTAAATTCCCTGTAGGGGCAATTTTGTGAGACAGACAGTTTAATTTTTCCACGGTTCTCTGAAGTATTGAGGTATTCGTAATGCCCTGGCTGTTTCTGCAATATCTCCTTCACTTTTTATGAAAAGCTTTAGAAACTCAATGCGACTTTCTTCACAGCCCAGATACCTACACTAACATGAAATCTTTTGAAAAAATCCCATTCTTATTCCGAGAAGTCCTACATCTGAGGCGTAATTCTTCCCCTTCATGTATCAAGAGCTTGAGTCTTACTTTTAGCCACTTCTATGTATTTGTAACCACTTACGGATTTTTGTTAGCCGAGCTGTTCAAAAGGATGTTAACTTTGGAAGACAGCAGCAACAAAGACCTCAGAAATGAAGTGGGATTGGTGAGAAATTGTGAATGTGAGAAGAGAGGAGCTGGGCTGTAAAGCTGAAGTGGGAGAGGAGGCAGCAGGGATCAGCCAGGTTCAGCCAGCTGGCAAGTACTAGTGTGCCACAGAGAGAAAAAGATAAAAATGCTCCACACAGGGATGGCTCCACTTCTGCTTGGTTACAGGTAAACTATTTACCCTGTACCCCTGATACCCAAAAAATTTAAACATCCTTTTAACAAAGTGAGGTGAGCTACAGCAAGGAGAGGACAGCATGGCAAGGAATAAATCTAGTTAATTCAAAACGGAGGTCAAGCATAGCTGTGCAGATTTACACCCAGGGTTTTTGTTCATTTGTTCCTGAGTGTGGGAGGGATGCGCAGGCTGAGGATTCAGGGCGACATCCTTCTCCCTGGAGCCAGTGGGGATTTGTCCTTTGACTTAGTGAGGCCGGTCACTTTGAAGGAACTGTTCACATCAGCACTTTCCACCTGACAGAAGGATATTAGACTGAGAGAAAATAGATGAGAAAACAACTTTTAATTAACCAACATGAGTTGTTCAGAGGAATATGCTGACTGTGGTTTTTTTTTTTTTTCCCCTATCTTTGTGGGATGGAGAAGTCAAACCAAACCTGCCCTCGTCTTGACCTTAGAGTATAACCAGGTTTTAATTGTGCTCAGCACAGAGGAGATCAGGTTCTGTGAATCATGAGTCTGAGCCTGCCAGCTTTAGTGCTCCATCTTCCACTGCCTCAGCTTTCTTGTTTATTTTGCTGAGCATTTCATCCTGTGGCCTAGATCTCTTTTTCTGTTCTCTTTTTTTTTTTTCCCAAGAGTCCAGTATTTTTTAAAAAAATTAATCTGCTCCTGATTTTGCCCTAAAGCTAAGTTACATTTCGAAGATCACCTCATGTATCATAGGCTTAAAACTAAAAATCAGATGGGAAATAACAAGATTAGAGGAGGACTATTAAAATAAAACTGCCTGGAGCAGTGGGGTTAGTAGCCTAGTCTGGCTACCAGAACTCAGATGGCTAAAAAGGAAATGCAGACAAAGAATTTTCCTAGGGAGATGAAAGGAATCAGTGTATAACCCAGCAGGAAAACCTCTTTGAGGAAAAAAAAAGGAAACATATAAAAAAGGGGTGAAAAAAATCAGTAGAAGAGTATTAATAAATGCCACAATGTTATATTATTTCCAAACAGCACCTAAAGAAAGGACCTCTGTCACAGATGGGATTTTCATTTTCCTACTACTCCAAATTCCCCAGAAAGGGACAATCTCAAATGACACAGCAACATGAAACATGAAATGGGATAATAGGAAAGGGAGTTGATTATGTTTTATAGTGTACCATATGCAATAAACAGCAACTTGAGTTGCTTTCTGCAACATCCACACCAGGCTGCAAAATTGTGCCTGAGAATTTATAGGGAGTATTCACTCAAACTAAAGGAAGTGATTTCCTTCTAAAAAATGATGTATGCTGTCCCACTGACAACCTGTACGAGATGATTCTCTTGGGTTTTTATGGTTTCAGCTGTTGCCTCAGAACTGCAACGTGAAAAATGCTTGGTACCCTCACCGTAGCTAATAAGGCACACTGTCCTCTCCCACTGTGAGGAAACTCTTACATTTGTTAAAAAAGTAATTTCAATATAAAGGAAGAAAGCACTACAGTTTGACAGATCCTTTTGATTGTCATCAAGTGCAAGTTGTAAACATGAGGAAAAACCTAATATTTTGTTAATTAGTTAGGATGTCTTTAACACCCGGAATGTTTTTAATTTGTGGCGCATTAACTGTAAACACAGAGCAGTGGTTGTGCACTTGCTATATTAAATAAAAGGAGGTATGACATCTTGAATAATGCTGTCAATTATATCCTGTCAATTGCCATAGGGTGACAGAGAAATATCCTCCATGTCACCGGAATTCTTTCCTTGCAGATTGTTGATGCTGAAGTCAATTTTCTCAAGGGGAGCCTTTAATTTCAGAACCTTGTGGTTTCAAATTTAGCTCCCTCTGTGTGCTGCCGTGGTTACTTCAATACACTGGGAATGAAATCTGGCCCTGGCTGAAATCAATTGCAAGGCTCCCATAGATTTTAATGGTGGCAGAATTTCAGCCAATATGATTGCAAACAACATTAATCCCCCTGCTGCACACTTCCTTTTGTTGACTAATGGGTTGCCCAAGTGGTTTGTGTAGGCTAGAAAAAAAAAATTTAGCAGGAGGAACACAGCAGTTGCTGTAGGAGGAAGTACCTGGGGAGAATGAGGAACAAGAAGAAAAAATAAACCAGAAGGTGACAGAAAGAAAGAAAAGAGTTTTGAATGGTTTGGGATGGAAGTAGGCCATGAGGAATATTTGTTTAACCTGACTCTAGACATGTACCTATTTTTATGAGGAAGGCCAATAGAAAGATGTGTAGGATTGCCAGGATTTTATGTGTCCACGTTTTTTAATCTGTTTCCCTTTCAGAAACTGATATTCCAGGTGAGCTGTGCTGTGCTTCTGAAACTGAGATCCAATGCCTTAAAAATTATTTTCTGAGGATTTTTGAATGAGGGGCACCGACTCCCTTGTTGCTGTGGACTGATCTAAGAAATATCTCAGAACTGGATGAGAAATATGTTCAGCTAGAAAACTGGATTTCAAAGCTGAAATTTCTGTTCTTTGTAGACCACACAGAAATGGGGACAAATAATGCCAATTGACAAGTAGGATGTATCTGCAAAATAATTTTTAAAATCCTGGTTCTAAGATAGTAGTTGCACCATATTCCTAGCTTCTTGTACACCATTTTTATGGGAAAGACTTCTACAGAAAGGGTTGCAGATATTATTCTTCAGCCAGATGCTGGTGCAGGTGTAGAATTTGTAGAACTGTCCAGGAATGTGCTGTAGGTAAATTTAAAACCTTTTTGATTTGTCAAGAATTTCAGACATCTGAATAAACAGGAGGTTTATATAAGCACAAATATATGTGATTTATAAACATATCCCCAAAGAAATTAGGAGTAGGTTTTATTTGAAAACAATTCAAACAGTTTTGAAACCACTTCAAATAGGACTATGTAATAGAAATTCCCCATTCAGCATAAAGAGACTGGGACATTATTTATATTTATAGTCATTCTGAAATAATGTTACATAAAAATGTGAAATCAATGGATTGTCAAAAAATCCTGTTTGTTTGTTTTTGGGGTTTTTTAATTACCGGGGATTGTTTGTTTTTGTTCTGTTGTGGTTTTTTCTTAAGGATCCATAGCTTGGTTCTTTCACAAGATTTTTTTTCATAAGATTTTTTTGGAAAGAATGTTACCTAATAGTGTCACGATGAAAATAAATTAGCTTTTTCTTGTGTCTAATTTCAACAAACTTTGATCTGTCCACAGTTTTCTTTTTTCTGCTCTATCTAGAAGTCCCCTTTCTGATTTCTTTGGTGTACAGCTGATTCAACAGTTTAATGACTTTTGAAAACTGTTGAGGCATTTTGAGGACCCTTGGGGGGTGGGGGGTGGGGTCAAACTGATAAGAAGATCAAGACCTGCAATGTTTGTGTGGATATTTTTAGATGTCATTTTGATTTTATAGTCCTCTGCTGTTGTTACACCAACTCTGTTGCAAAATCCAGACAAAGGTTTCCACACAAAAAGTCCATCTGTGAAGTGTCTCCGTTGAAACTGACGAAGGGACTCACCTAACATCACCCATTCTGTGATTCTGTAATTCTGTGAGATAAGACTCCTATGTTATTCCAATGTTCTAACATAAATGTGTATTAATGAAACAGAAGCTTGAAACTATTTAACACAAAAGAAGAAAACACATAATCATTTGTTTTCTCCATCTGAACAAATCTGCAGGCTAAACAGGCTCTTTTTCTGTACTTATTTTGTCTATTCTGAGCAAAAAGCATCAGGAGAGATCAGCAAGCATCATCTGAAATTCACGTCTACAATTTTAAGAGATACTATTCTTGTGTGGTTGGGGATATATCTTCTTTGCTTCATTTCTTTTCAACAGAACAATGTATTTGGCAGACACACTCCTTCACCCACGGTTGGTCAAAAACAAATAAAAGAGATAGGATGAGTGAGGAGAAGGAGATGAAGTAGAAAGATGTTTAACTAATTACAAATCTGAGCTATCTTCACTAAGATAATCTCCTCAGCTTCAGTATTTTTAACTGCAGCATCATCATGGTTTTAGAAGTCCATATCACTGTAGGGCTGGTGGTTTTGTTTTTTTTTTTATATAGGAAAATATTAAAAAGTATGCAGGTGTATGATGGAAACACAGGTTTTCCATTGGTAATCTCTTTTTAAGGACATTAAATCAACGTGTAAAATTTCCCCGTAACCATCAGGATTTGTGTCAGTCTCTGGGAGATCCATATGGAGCTTCTAGGTCATGGCATTATTACACAGAAAAGGATGCACGTGATCGTGCAAAACACGTATGTTTCAAAATCTGAGATTCTCTAAGCTACGAAGCACTGAATATGTAAGATTCAAGGAAAGGCCTAATGTAAAATCCTGATGGATTTGTGAAATTTGTTAACCCTGTGCATCTTACTGACTTCAGTTAAAACAATTTACTACCTAACATTACTAAATGACTGCTTTTATTGTTAACCTTTTGGAATAAAGCAAAAAATTCCCTCTTATTAATCCACTCACCAATAAAGAGGTGTGCAAGTACCTTTTTCCTTAGCAGCAAGAGCAACTCATAACCGTGCCATAATATTCTGTGCATAATTTAGGAGTCACACATCAATATTTAAGCATGCATATCCAGAAATGTAAAAACACAGCTTTGGCTGCATCAGGCTCAAAATACTAAAGAATTGAAATTCACAAAGCAAAATTAGCATGTCACACCTTTCTTTACGCTATTTGGGTATTCCAAAGGGATGTGGTGTCATTTTTGTCATTCATGTTTTCCATGACACAGTAGGGTCTGACAGAGGAGTTAATTGCAATCATTAAAAATCCAATAATGAGAGTATCACGTGCTCGAGCCTGGCTTTACTTCTTCCTGTCCTTGACTGCCTCGGCAACAACAGTGGACAACCCTTCTGTCGCGGTGCGAGTGGCTGTGGCCACTATGACCCCAGAAGAAACAACAATACCTGAATCCTGGTGGTCAGGCACCAACACCTAAGATCACCTCCGTGGTGATGGTGAGATCCCAGAATCCTTGGGTTCCGTAATTTGCTTATTATAAGTTGGTTGGTTTCTGTTCTCCCCTCCCAGTTTTATGTAAAAATTCGTAAATATTTATTCCTTTAGTTGAGAATGTACCAGTTCTGGAAAGTTCCGCGTTCCTCGGGGTCCCATTGGTTGTTCCCTGTTACCCGTCCTTCAGGTGTTCCCCATTGGTGAATTCCCTGTGGACTCCTCCCCTCTTGCCCTCCCCTATTGGCAGCACCCCTTTTCTCCACCCCAATTCCTCTGATTATAAAACCCCTGGACCCTGCTGTGGTGCTTGCTCTTTGTTCCTGGATCCTTCACCTGCAATAAATCTGTTTGTGGAACCTGTACAGAGAGTCCCTCCTTCTTGTTTGCTTCCGCCCGCATGCCCACACAGCCTAGTTTGGGATTAGCTCCCTCGGGTGAGGAGCTCACTCTTTGCCTGCAGAGCCGCTGCCTGTGAGGTGCAGCCAGACCTCCGGGCTCTCCCCTGGCTCAGCGTGCCCTCACCTTTCCTTGGTATTTGATACCACAGTGCGGAGCCTTCACCACTGCGTCTGGACCAAAGTGCGTCAGCATCATCTGGAACGTGCCAAGTCTTTCCATTTCGTGTGGATTGTAAAAGAAGAAAAAACAAAAATTAAAAAAAAAAAAACAAAAAACAAAAAGCCCCGAAAAACCACCCCTAAAATGCCAGAGGTTTTGGCAATAGCAGTGATGGAAAACGGACATCTGCCTGGTGTTTTCTTACCTTTATACTGGAGTGTGAAAACATTTATTTCTATGACTAGCTTGTAAAACTGAAGGAAAAAATCATAGAATCTTGGAATTGTTTTGGGCTGGAAGGGACCCTAAAGATCTTGTTCCACCCCCTGCCATGGGCAGGGACAACTTCCACTATCCCAGGCTGCTCCAAGCCCCCTCCAGCCTGGCCTTGGACACTTCCAGGGATCCAGGGGCAGCCACGGCTTCTCTGGGCACCCTGTGCCAGGGCCTGCCCACCCTCCCTGGGAACAATTTCTTCCCGATAAATTTTCTGCTGGTCTGTTGGATCCATGCCCTTTCTAGGTCTTTCCTTGCTGTGCAGAACGTGGGCCTGAGTCTGTTCTGGGAATGGTCAGACTGAATGCTGAACTCTAGAAACACCTGAAGAAATTTGTTCTTCAGAAGGATGGGGACACCACATATGAAGACTAAAGAAGTGGATGGCCATGCTGCAGCATTTTCACTTCATCCAGGTTCTGTTTCATAATTTAAGATAGATTATGAAACATTCCCACATTTCTGTAAAAATGCTGTGTCTTAATTTCTGGTATGGTTTTACGCTGTTTTGGGCATTTGAATTTACAGTGCAGCCGCTGCTGCGTAATAACCATGTGCAAGAGGTAAATCCCTTGTCAATGCGATATAGCCAGCTCACTTTTTTACTGGAGATTGATACAGATCTTATTTCTCTTGTGTAGAGCAGAAATGGGGAGAGTTGCCAAGAAATAACTGGAATTTCGTAAGCCTGTGCAGTGACTCACATTGCAATGGGTACCTCGTTACATCTGTACCTTGAGACTCATGTCTGGGTAGTGACATCTCCCTCTATCCATTATTTCCCAATGAAAATGCTCCAAAGTGAAGAGTTTTGTGTTCAGCTCAGGAAACTCACTGCCTCCCAGTCAGTTACGAGGGTTTAATTGGAACCTAAGCACGTCCTAGTCCATATCAAGGCTGTTTTTATCCCTGTCATTCCTAAAACAGATGAAAAAGGGAACCTTGCTCAGGCGTTGGTACAGTGCTTCCTCCTTTCACCATTGCACCCTATTTCTTAGAAGACTGTTGGCCAGCTGGAGCTGCTGGCAGAACTTAGATGCTGCAAGACAGACTATATAATGGAAGTAAATTTTATGTAAAATTAATAGCTGGCTCTACTTCTTTCTTCCTTTTTTTTTTATTTTTTTCAGTTTACAACCCAAGTAGTAACTGAATTTTCCCTTCAGTTCACTTCTAACTGTTTGTCATTTTGGATTCCTACTGAGGAAGGACAAGGTATAATTTAGAAATTACCATGTGAAAAACTGGTTGATGCCAATAGCACATTCAGCATTGCTTTTCTATCCTAAAATACACTATAAGTGAATTTCTAGTTGCCTTATATTTTGTTTTTTAAACTGGACATCACAATTTGGTCAGCAGGGAAATCCACCAATATAATTCTGACATAGTATCATCACTTCAATAGGCTCACCCTGGGATTAGTTTAATTTTATTTCAGTTTATTATTCATAATTTCATCTCCATAGACTTGCAATG
This sequence comes from Struthidea cinerea, assembly GCA_013397865.1. Lineage (NCBI taxonomy): Eukaryota > Metazoa > Chordata > Aves > Passeriformes > Corcoracidae > Struthidea > Struthidea cinerea. The sequence continues at coordinate 130,328 of VZTI01005324.1, forward strand.
ACATTGTTTTGTCTTGACACTATAACATAATCTACATATATTTGCATACAATAATCAGGCACTGGTTGAGAGTTTCAGGCAGAAATTGTGCAAACTCTGAAGTAGTATCTCAGATCAAAATGTGTACAAAGTTTATTTCAAATGTAATTTAAAATCTCTGGACCTTTAACTGATTTCTCCTGTGATCAAAAACTTCAGAAGCTGAAATCAAACCTTTAAAATGTATTTTTTACTATGTATGCAATCTTTACAGAAGTTATTAACTGTTATCAGTTACAATCCCTACTTGTGTCTAAACAGAGTAATTAAGCCATGTAGGGCTCTAAATCTAATTATTCCAAATGATAACTGAAATAAGAGCCTTATGAATATCTGAGCCCAAGTTTTCTTCATCAGTTTGGCTGTTTCCAAAAATCTTCTCTGGAACAGAAAAACCTCAAACTTTTTATCTCCTCATTAGAGTTTTTCCCTGCTTGCCCCAGTAATTTTTCACTGAGTTTTTATGGAGGCAGCTTTTACCAAGACTACAGACTATGGTAAATCTTTCGGGGAAATGAAACACAACAAGACAAAACAGAACAAAACAAGACAAATCAAAACAAACAAACAAACAAAATCCCCAACCAACAAAAAATAACCCCAAACCAAACCAACCAACCAGCAAAAAAAAAAAAAAATCCCAAACCAATGACAACAACAAAAGACATTTTATTGTGGAGTACTACCTCTGTACTCAGATTGAGGCACGGACATGCTGAATTGAAATAAAAATTGCCATGTGTTGTTGTAATTAAGAGTTGTAGCTCTGAATCTGAAGTGGTAATATATTCCACATTTTTTGCATTTGCAGTGCTGTGATAAAACTTGGATCTGATGGATCTAACTTGGTTCTAAATGGGCAGGAGCGCAGACTTTACAGTTCTGTCACTACCATGTTAAACTGCCACTTAACAAAGGTGAGCAGGTATTTTGGTTTCTTTCCTAATTTGGGTTGCTATGGTCTGAGGAACAGGCAAATAAAGCCAGAAACATCATCACAAAATCCCTGATAGCACATCTTGGATGTCCAAATTATCAGTGTTCCACTCAAGCAAGATTTTGGAAAGCTGTCTGTCGCTGTTACGTCCAAGACGGGTAAAGAAAATGACACAGAGCCCAGGCTTATGAACAAGTGGAAGTGCTTTAATAATTTTCTGACTACTTTTACAGGATAGATCGCAAAAAGTGTGTTGAGTGGCAATAGGTAATTGGTTCCTCGGCCATCCACCCCTTGAGAGGATTGGCCAGGTTCTAAGATACCTATTCCAAAATATTTTCAAAGTCAAAGCCATAACAATATTTCAAAACAGCTTGCAGGTGCAAGAAGTTTATGAAACTGTGACCTTGTTTAAAATAGTTTACATAGGAAAGACAGTCTGCTCACAGAATATTGAGAAAAAGGCTGAAGAATTTCTCCTTTTCTAGCTTTTTAGCACCTATAGCTGTCAGGACTAATTCTTTAGGTTTATACCTCTTAATAGGGTAATTTTTATTTGGTTTTGGGCACTTTTGCTAGACAAATACAGATTTCTGTCTGTTTCTGAGTGCTTTTTATTTTCAAACATTTTAAAAACATGAATTATAAGTATATACAATATAGATGTATGCACACATTATGGTATCATTCATCTTCTTCTTGCTTTTAGGTCAGAAATGAAGTTCAGGTGTCTGACTTCAGTATGAAGTTATACTGCTTTTCCCATGTTGGATAGTTGGTTACACCATGGATGTTCAGCTCCCTTGCAGCCTGAAACTGATTATTCTTGTGTAAGGAAAAGACCTGAGGCTGACATGTCTTTTTGTTGGCTGTCATACCATAATAAAGGCTATTGTCCTGAAGTTTCTTTGTAAGGAGACAGATAACATGGAAACCACTGAAAGTGTGAAAAAAGGAACATTCTAAACAGTGAAGAACCTTCACATAAGACAGAGAAAAATTTAGTCATTTTTGTGTCCCAGAAAACTTTGTCTTTCATCTGCCTCAGTGTGGCCTTAAATTGTCTTCAAAGAAAAGTTTTAAGAAACATCATCCCAGGTCACATTCCTTTACTCCCTCCTGCTGTAATTCACAATTTTTACTGACACCATTGCTTTAAACAAGTAGAAGGTGAAATTCAATGATGAAAGACAGACTTGGGATGAAAAGCAAAGTCTGTACTGGCGTGACCTCCCAGCCAAATATCTGTTTGTAGGCAAGATAAAGATGAAAATTATAACAGGAACAACTCACTCCATCTAAAAGATACTTTTAAGTTTGCAGTTAATTGCTTTCACCATTACCTGAGCAATTTCAGAAAGGAAAAGTTCTTCGTGGCAAAACAGGTTGTTTGAAGCATCTAACACTGATTTCTTTCTTCAGTATTCTTCCAGTAATTTTATCCTGTTCCATATTTGTATTGCAAGACCTTAAGCTGTACTAGATTTAAGTTCACTGGGTCAAGTGCTCCTGTATTGATCTATATTTGACACTACACAAAAAAAGAACAGGTTTTGTTTTGTTTTTTAATTTCCTCTTGAGTATTTTTGGTTGCTTCATAAGTTGCTGGGTTTTGTCTGATTCTTCTGTGATTGGTCCAAGAAAAACACCTGGAGAAGGTGATTTTTATTTAAAGATCCAGCTGTGATCACCTGTCTCTGTGCTGGCTTTTAGGTATTTAAATGCCTGTTGGTAGTTTCAGGGTGGCTTTTTTGACAACACTTCTGCAAGACAAAGTCACATGGAGAAATCCAACCCACATATTTTCAGGTTACTTCATGTGCCTACACCTTGGCAAATGATTTTCCCAAGCATTTGCGGTAGGAATGACCATGCTGGAACTCAAAAAGCTTATTTTCCTGTGGAAAGCTGTAGAATCCAAATATGCAGGACAAAGAATTTTACCATTTTTGATTGATTTATGCATGATATTTTGTTCTTAACCTCATTCTGGATAGCAGCACGCACATCCTAGGTCTTTTTCCCCAGCTCAAATGACAAATTTTCACATTTCAGAAGGCTGCAAAACTTGATTAACCACAAATATGGGTGTTTTATCTTTATTTTTAATGACATTCCCAAAATTAAATAACCTAGAAGTTAATATGCCCAAACTCTGCTGCCCAGATATTTTTAAACATATGGAATGAAACATAGGAAAATTGGAAAAAGTCAGAATTAAGATTATATGCTTCAAAGCAATTTAGATATTTTTATACCTGCATTATGATGCAAATCTATCGGAATTTCTTCCTTGTGCTGTGTTTTGAGGGGTCAGTACCATTGCGAAAATGTGTGGCTGAAGCTGGGATAGATTTGCTGACAGAGACAACTGAAAGGTGAATAAGACGAAAATAAGATGTTCATGCCTCTCTGGGCAACCTGTGCCAGCCCCTCACCACCCTCCTCAGAGGGAGGAATTTCTTCCCAATATCCCATCTTCCCAATAACCACAGATGACTGAAGACATAAATTTTCTTCATTAATAGAAAAAAAAAAATCATTTTATTTATGTTAGATATTTTTCATTACAAATGTCCGGGAAATAAGAATTGAAAATTTCCTGTCTACTTTTCATGAAAAAAATTGAACATTTCTAGTTTGCCTTTCAATTTGAGAGAGACCTGTGTTAAGCTCCCAGACTGCCTTTTGCTTCAAAGCAGTCAGCTCTTACAGATAAGGGAGATTTCTGTCATTGCACAATTAATTTTATTTAAGCAATCATTGCTTGCTTTGAGTAAGTATTTCCTATTACGTCGTTCTAAATCATTTAAAACTAAAAGGTTTTCTCACAGATTCATGGCAGGCTGATTTGCAGAGCTAAGCAGGGATATATGCCAGCCGTGTTTTAGTAAATACGGTGAAATTTCATAATCTCAAAACATATGTGCAGTATCTCTTCACATAATCCCTTGTTTCTGCAACATCTGTTCCCCAAAAAATGAGTGAATCTGAATGTGAAACTAATTTATATTCATAGTTTCCTCATCATATTTTTTTTCGTTTCCTACAGAGAAACTATAGATGGGAAATCTAGTGAATTTCTGAAATATATTAGTATTTTGAATAGCTTCATTTCCAAGGTAAACACTTCAATTTATACATTTATATAAATGTATAAATAAGTTTGTAAATATATAGGTACAATAACTTTTTTTTTTTAAATATAATGAAAGCACATGGATTATTTTCCTTTCTACTTTAGTCCTTTTCACAGTTACTTTCACCTACACCATTTCTGACAAGGCTCGGCTGCACTGGGAGTGTGGAGTACACATGAAATAAAAGGCAAAATTTTAATTTGGGAACCCAATTCTAGCTGCTGCACATTTTCCATATTATCTGTCCTTTTATTTTTCTTCACCTACGATGATAACAGCAGTGGTGGTAGGATAGAATTGGAGATACAGCCTAGACAGGTTGTTTGGGTCAATGGTTCTCATCAGGTTCTCTTTACCAGGCTCAGCCCATCTTATTCTGAGAAAATAATCTGATTTTTAAACAACTGGTCCAAAAAACCCTCAAAAAAACAGACAAAAAAAAAAACAACACAAAAAACCCAAACAAAAACATACGCACAAAAAAATTCCCCCAAACAGAAAACATTAAAAAAACCCCAAAACACCAAACCCAACCAACTGAACGAAAAAAAAAAAAAACCAACAAAATACAACAACAACAACAACAACAACAAAAAACAACAACAACAACAAAAAAAAAACCAAACCAAACCAAAACAAAACAAAAACCAAAAACCACAAAACGAAAAAAATCCCCCCAAAACAGAACAAACCACCCTGGTGAAATCAAAGCAAAAATAGAGCTTGCAACTATAAAAGGAGTTAATTGTAGAATCAGATGTTTACTTTTGTGGACTACTTGTCTTGGGGTCCAGGTACCTGGAGACAGGTATTTCTGTAAGGTGCTTCTCCTTTTTGAGAAAGAACATCTGAGCGTACAGGAAAGATAAGTAATAATCTATCAGAGATTGCTGTCCCAACTCTTCTTTCCCCTCATAAAACTGTACCTTTTTCAACTGGCATGAAATACTGCTGGAAATAGGGTGTGGACTCTTCATTTTTAGGGATAAGGAAAGAAATTTTAATTTTTTCTTTATTATTTTGTGATATATTTTCCTCCTTCAAATCAATGCACCTCCCTTATATATGTGTGATGTCAATTTAAAACTTTTGCCAAAAAAAACCCAGACCAAGAAAAAACCCCAAAAGCATCTGAACTACTTTTAATAGTTCTAATTTAGCAGAAGAAATAAGAAATATGCATAAAGGAGAACTAGATTGCACTGTCAACAAATAAAACTCTAAAACTCAAATAACCACACCCTTCAGAGACTTGAATTTCTTTTTCACATGTTAAATTGGAGTGTTTTTAATAAAACACCAGTGTTAGAATACTTTTTAATCTCCCAACTAAATCTACGTGTTCCTCTTTAAAGATGTCTCCATACTATATATTATTCTGTATTTTAAATTAGTTTTGAAAGGTCCGACTGTGTATAAATAATGTCTTTACATAACTTGTTGCACATTGATGTCAAACCCATGCAGATAAAAATAAAAAAGAAAGTAAAACAAACCATTTGCCATTTCAGAAATAATTTTTAAAAACCTTATTAGTAAAAAAATTAACTCTTTTATATGGAATTGTCTAAAGTTCTGTCACAGCAAAATTATTCTGTCTGTATACTCATAACATTGTGCCTTCTCTAAAGTAAATCAATAAAGTTCTACACCTTTGAAACATCCATTTGGGAAATGTTTAAAAAGAGTTCTTTGATGAGATACTTCCCCATGAACAGCCTAAAATTTTCTTCTCTTTTTTCTTTTTCTTTTCATGTTTTAATTTCTTCAGATTCTTATTAACTCCAAAATATTTGATTTGCTTGAAGTTGTTCTCTTCCTCTTTTACAATGAAAGTCTAATATTGAGGGTTTTAGAGCCATGGGGAACTGTTTCTTTGAAAAACAAATTTTAGACTGGGGCTTAACAAGTTTCAAATCCTTGTGTAGAAGTCTGAGATGCTGAGACCTGCCAGCAAAAATATTAGCAAATTTCTGACAAGAAAAATGTGCAGCTTCAGGTTTCCTCTCCCAGACAAATATTGAAATGAAAAATTGAATTTGTTATGGAAAGCACAAAAGTTTGTGTTTTCCTGTGAAATGGCAGGAAACTTTGAAATATCTAAAAGACAGTAGAAAGGCCATTAAAAAAAAGAAAAATAAATACTCAACACTACCTCATCAAAACATCAGATTTAATTAATGGTGGCTTCTAAACCAGTGTAACTAGAATGTGTGTTAAAAATATATGCAAAATATAGATGTGTGCCAATATAAAGCATGCATGAATCTATACAGATAAACAATTAAAAATAAGAGAAAACATGGAACTGATTTCTGTTCATGTATCAATGGAATTAGCTTTCACAAGGCACACATTTCAATAAATTTCTGTTTCATGGAAAGAACAACAGGAAACTTGCCCCTAAAACTTGACAGGTTAAATGCAATTTAATTTTTGGTGTTTTATTTTTCTATAGAAATGAAGTTTAACAGAGTTCTGAGTTATATAAAGACATTTATGATTAATATGTGTTGACGTTTGAGAGACAACCATTACATTCCAAACTTGTTAGCATATTTCCAGGTATTTGGGTTTTATTTCATGATCCTGACTATGTTTATATACTCACACAGCTCTATTAATAGAAACAATTATATTTGAATTCTGAAAGTTAAGTCATCTGAATGCTTAATATTTGCATAAGCTGAATCTTGAGCAGTTAGTAAATAAGGTCTGATTTAAAAAAACCCCAAACCTCAACCCTTTAAACTTATTTGAATCCCAAACCCTCAAGTATGACTCCTACATTCATTGTGGGCGCCAGAATACCAGGTCTTATTTTCAGAACAGTTGATTTTTCATAGTGTTCAATGATTTCAGCTCTTCTGAAAACCAGGAGGTGTGAAAACTTCTGTGTTTGTTTGGATTTTGATTATTTCCTAAGACCAAATATGACATACAAGGGATTTTTTCTGGTTCCTGTAATAAACGAGGGCCAGTTATCCACGGAGATGATTAACTGGTAATTCATTAAAAGAAAAAGAGAACCAAAAAAAAAGGCAGAATGGAAGAACCAGGAGGGGGAGTAGCCCTCTCCTGACCCGGAGACGGGAGGACCTCGCTGTGAGAGGCGTCAATCACAGGAGAACGCGTTCTTAGGTGGACATCACCTTTTATACTCTCTTTCAGTCCCTCTGACTGGTCAGTCCGTGGGGTTGCCCATTGGATACTCAGTTCATTGGGTTGGATTTCCAGCTCCTCAGATGGGGGTTGACTCATCGCTAGGTCCCTCCCTCTCCCCTCACGCCGCGTCGACCGATTGGTGTGAGGTTCGAGCTAAAAGAGAACTGGTCATTGGTGGTTACAGCTGTCTCTTAGGGAATTCCAGCGCTCTCTATTGCCACTTCCTGCTCTCTTATAATAACTACAGTCTCTATTTACCCCACATGAAGGATTCTCAACCCCACTTGGTACTTTAAACAGAAACCCGTACAACCCGAATCGTAACACTGAACCATCCTAACTAAAACCCCTACAACCCGAATCATAACACTGAACCATCCTAACTAAAACCCCTACAACCCGAATCATAACACTGAACCATCCTAACTAAAACCCCTACAACCCAAATCATAACACTGAACCATCCTAACTAAAGCCCCTACAACCCGAATCGTAACACTGAACCATCCTAACTAAAACCCCTACAACCCGAATCAGAACGCAAAGCCGCCTGAACTGGAACAACCCCTATGACAGTCCTGTGATAAAAGTACAGTGACTTAAAAGCGTATTTGGAGCTACAAAGTGAATGAAGGGTCTAGGAATTGGAAAAAAGGTGCTCTAAAATAAAAATGTTTCAGTATATTACCTACTGTTGAACTTTAAAACTTTTCTCTAAGCTACTGAAGCATGCAAAAATCTTACCTAATATTAAAAATAACTTGTTCTCTATTACAACTTTGTAGTGTTTATAAACACTTCACTGTTTTGAATTAGCAGACATTAACAACCCAAAAACTGTATGTTGGTACAAAGCTATTTATCTCCCTATTTCATTGTTATGCTTTTACATTGTGGATAAGAAGAATCTGAGGAGCTGGTCAAAATAGAGTTCATCATTCAAAAATCCATTTTGTTTCTGAATTTAAATAGCTATTGGAGAAAGAGAATTAGAAGATTTATATTATATGAAGTAGTCCTATATTTGACATTTTTGAGCTTTGTGAAAATTAAATTCTGACTGTTTTTTGGATTCTTGTAAAACACTGGCTTCTGTAGCATTTTTTTTTTTTTTGAGGAAAAATAAAGGTAGAACTAATAATAGCTTTGATTTTGTCTCTAGTACAATGTAAATCAAGAGAGGAAATATGAAATTAGAGAGATCACGATAATGAAGGAATATAACCTGCAGTATCTGTGTAAGATAAAAATAATGATAATATTAAGCCAGCATATGGTCAGTTCTGGAAGGAATTTTACTCTCAGAAACTTAATAGAAATATCAGTAGGTCAGGAAAGTCAGGGGCTGCACTGTTAGCAAGTGAGAAGTCTCTCATCACTGAGCAGGGGGAACAGAGTGAAAAGTTAACCCATAAGAAAACAATGACTGAGAATCAATAATCTGTCAGCACATGAGCATACTTACTGCTCCTGGAATTGCTGAACAATATTCAGGTAAGTATTTTGCTGCAAAAATCCTACCAAAAAGGAAAAGAGCTTTAAAAAATGCGTTGCTAACCAAGAGACTTTATCTGTGAAGGATCATTCTCTTGGTCCTGGAACAATAATTGTACTCATACTATTTTTGTTCATGCAAATGATCACCGTGTATCTCACATCACACATTGCTTCTTATTTCTCTGGAAGATGTCCTGATTAAATATACAGTTTGGTCTTTATTTTCTTACGGGAATTTAGTCTTCAAGTTAAAGCTCTAGGGCAGACATTAAATGATCTGAGAAGTTTTTCTGAGCTGCAGAATTGTACAAAACTACACTTGCAGCAGTGGGATGGATTCCTAAAAATTGCTGACATTAGAATTGCTCTTAAAGCTAACAAAAACCACGGAAACAATGAATCTATGCAAGGGATGTCATCATTCATTTACATTTACTCTCTGAGCTGCAAATACTCCCTTAAAAGGCTTTTAGGTGTGGTGTTCTAACATTGCTGGTGGGACTCACACGGGCATCTCCACTGCAGGTATTTACCTACACTCTGTTCATGAGAAAACAGTGAAATCTGCCTTTAACGTGCATCTAATTTCACCTTCCTGTGGACTTCCAAAAGAAGCTGGATAAACAAAGGGAACCTAGGCTGACCAGCTAAGATGGGGACTTCTACAGTGCAGAAGTTCAAAATACTTTCACTAACTTTGGGCACAGACTGCTTCAGATATCGCTGGGCATTTTGCATTCTCAGGATCAGAGTTGGTGAGACAAAAACCCCACATTATGCCATGATATCCTTTTGATCAAACAAGACTTTTATTCATCATCACTCCTAATTTTAAAGCAGCATCTGCCTATTCTTTAAATGATGGTGATTTTTGGGTTGCCTGTTTTTGAATTCATCCATTTTCTGAAGCCTGTGATTTGGTAAAAACAGCAAGTTGAGCTGTTTCAGTTGAAATCTTCACCTGTTAAAAACCAAATTATGATTTTTACATCTTATTACCAGTTCTTTACCAAGAGCTATCAAAGCTAAGACAGGCCAAGGCTTTATCCATGGTGCAGACCCCTCCGTAGGTAAGACTGTTTTACATCCCAAGTTTGAAATGATTGTACACAGGAATGAATTATTTCCTATGCTGCTTGGGATGGAGAATGTCTTCTCATTGTTTTACTTGGTTTTATAACTTTTCAAGGGTTTATGGCAAAATTTACATTTCCTGAAGTAATAATCTTGACACATAAGGGAAATTACCAGCCTAAAATAGAAAATTAGCTCAACTTCATTGTAAATACAGAACTGCTCACACCAGTGATGTCTCAATCACAGACAGTCCCTTTTAAACTGAATTCTGTCAATAGTAGTTCCTGCTTCAGTAAAAAGACACTTTTGAGGAGAAACAGTTTTTCTTTAACAATTCCTCCAATGTACAAAAGTTCAGGAAAAATTCCTAATAAAAATCTAGCATGAGGCTATTTCTCATGATAATAGCAATTTATTGCACATGTACAAATCTATCTAAATTATCGTTTGTATTACATACAGTTTTATAAAGAGAAAAAGCAGCATATCCTGTCGGAGGATTTGTGAGCTCAGAAACAGGCACAACCTCCTAGAGAATTTTCTGTTCTACAGGGCATAAAGGAAGGTAAATTGAGTTGAAAACACATGAGGCTGTCCAAGTCAATAGGCAATGCTTTGATACCACAACCCCTGAAGGAAGTCAGCGTTTCACTCGGTTTCTTGTAGTCCCACGATTCAGCTTTAACAGGGGTTTTCTGATTCAGCTGACATCCAAGGAAAAGAGTTTGGTATCAGTTCTGTGGGAAAAATGAAACCTATCCTCAGGGGTTTTGAAGGGCCAAATTAAATATGATATAGTTGGAAAAATGACACTAAAAATGTTTTAAACAGGTGTATTTTGGCTTTTGGTCAGCATTATCACTGTACCGGATTCTTGCACCAAGATCTCAATGGCACAGAAATTACTAGCATTGTTTCCTTTTTTACAGTCTTTGTGTTGTGCCAAACCATATGTCCTTATAAAACTGAAACTGAATCTCTGAGTACTTTAGCCCTTTAGGTTAATCAAAATATATTTTTGCTCTTTCTAGAGTTATTTCCCATTTTCCCTATGTCCTGTATTTATATGTCTCTTTCAGAGTGACATGAAACCCTTTGATTTATCACATATATGAAAACCAAACAGCAAAAAGGTGAATCTGTGTTTCAGAAAAACCCCACAGTTCTGGTTTTTGGGACTGCTTATTTACAATAAAAGGAAAGGATTATTTTGGCAAACCACATGCAGCTGTCTCTATATTTCAAGAAAATCATTCAGTCAGAATATGCTACAGGTACTTCCTTTAAAGAGGGGGAGGTTGTATAATTGGAATGAAAGCTCTGTTTATAAGCTGGAAGTTAGAAATTGCTACTTGAATGGATTAAAAGGATGGCTGAACAAAGATGAACAGCAGTCCTCTGTCATACCTCAAAAATCTGTAGCTGATGCGTGCATTTGCCAAACTTTTTGATTATATGACTTCTGGAAATTCATAATTTAGCCAAATCCGAGTGTATTTTCATGGCATTAAGGAAATTACACCCAAAACATGAAGGTCATATCTTTCCCCATTTCCTTAAGGTGCTGGAGATTCTCACTGAACTAAACACATAATTCAGGAAAGGCAGAGGACTTTATTTTTATTTTCCACTGTATTTTTATTCTAAGAATCAACTCTGGGGATGTTTGAAGAGCGGTTGGTTTATTATTTTTTGTTTGTTTGTTTGTTTGTTTGTTTGTTGGGGTTTTTTTAGCATTGAGCATGTGACAGAAAAAAAAAAAAAAAAGGATAAGTTTTCCAAGGTGCTCTGATAAGAAATGTACAGAAAAGTAAACAGATTTATTTTATGTACTTCTTCTATTTTATTTTCCTAACACCACATCAGGGCAAAGACTCCACACAAAAGGACTATAAAATGGTATTTCATGTTAGTCAACACCAGTAATATGAGCAGAAATGTTATGTCCAAAACTATTATTATGTCAGAAATTATTCTTGGAAATTCTTTTCTAGCATCAGTTATTAAGACTGGGATGGATTTCTCACATCTTATCACAAGAGCAATTGTGCAGCTTCCAACTGAATTTCCTGACATCGGGTTACAGTGCTATGTGTGCAAAATGGAAATAATTTTATTTAATACCAGTGAACTATCAGTAAAATATTACTTTTTGTGTATACTTCAGCAAATCCTTTCACAATTTTGACTCAGAAGCTGCTCCACTGTACTTCTAAGAGGAAGCTATTATTCATAACTGCTTGGTGAGGATTAAGTAGTTGGAATTTGCAGAGCGTCCTGAATTTGTGACATTTTTCAAGCACTTGAATATGGTAATAGTAAGATATGATTTCCTTGCAGAGCTACATGCTGTGGATTTGCCTTCTAGGTTCTCATTTCTTCCATGCTGTCTCTGCTTCAATTGCTAAAATTAAGTGTACTGTTACACAAATGATGACTTCCTAAGTCCATTTTTAAATACACATAATCCTGGGCCAGCGACTGGGTAAGGACTATCTTATTTAAAAAAAAAAAAAAAGAATTAGTGGGTAGATGGCTTGAGTAGAAGGAATCTTGCATATCCTGTTGTTTCAGTTTTACCTTCCAAATATTTATATAAAAAACTCCCTTCAGGTTGTTCTCCCAGGGCTTTTCACTGGTGTATCGTTGTTGGATCAACCTGAGAAAAACCACTTTGGTCTATTTATTCCCCTTCTGCCTCAAAAGGTCCCTCTTTTCTGGAGAGCATCAGTGAAAGATGGACCCAAAGAGCTCAGACCCATGGAGACTTTGACTCATTGTCAGATGTCTCAAGCATCATTTCTAATTAGAATGTATACAGCGAGAATATTCTTACTGTGAAGTGTGAAAATCTGTGCAGAAAACAACGTGGAAAGGACATGTAATAAGGGAGGGACGTTGATGAAAAACAAAAATGCTGCTCAGAGCTGAGCTTTTATAACCAGTTAAAGTCAGCTGCAGTCATAGAGAGTTTGTCGTACGGCTTTTGTTAATTATGCAGATGCTGTGTACAATAATCAAAGGTTATTTTCAGTTTCTTATTTGTGTTCTGCCTAATCTATTAAAAGCTAAAATTTGAAAGTCATCACCACAGAACAGATATTGTCCACTGTCATAAAACAGGCCTTCCTTCACTACATTGCAATTTGAAATTTATTAGTGTTATGATGACTTTTTACTTATCTGCTGATTGATATAAGAAAATAAGTCTTGGCAGCCTTTTTAAAAACAAAGTATTTAAGATTTCCTGTTTCATTCAAAACAGACAAGTCAAATTCAGAGATCTGGAATTTGGAACCAGGAAAATACACAGTTATCAAAGGACAGAAGTCCAAATCCACAGGAATCAATAGGATTCAAATTTGAAATTGCTGAGGAATAAGTCCAGTCAGGCTCACAGTGGTCACTATCTCAACTACTGAATGTAGAAATGATAAAGTGAAAATCACTGTAGTTTTAAAAAATGACAGCCCAAATTATCCAAACTGACCTGAACAATGCCATTTAAAATACTCACTCTGCTAACTTCAGAAAATAGAAACTTTTCTTGACAAATAAGTTTCTAACAAAGCCTAAAGACAAATCAAGCAATGAAAGGATGTGTAAAAAAGTTTTGATTTTCTTAAAATTTACCTAAAGTGAAAGAATAACAGGTGAACCATATAGTTCCCCCCCTTTTCTTTTAAATTTTGAAAATATTTTTGTTTGTTATTTAAAAAAAAAAAAAAATCTAAATAAAAAATTAAAGATTAAATTTTTGTTCTTCACTCAGTATAAGGTTTATTTATGATAGGAAAGAAAATGTCTTCTCAGAAGGAAAACTTTCCATTTAGCACAACAACAATAATGAAAGATTAAAGCAATTACCTTATAGGATATTTATCATGTACATCTGCAGAAATACATAAGCTTGCACTAATGTTCTCAAGAATTTAAGCTGGGGACCCTAATTAATTATATGCCATCATACTCAAATGCATATAGTATTTGAATACTTTTTATTTTTGGTGATTCTTATATTTTCTTTTTGTGAATACTACATATTGAAAAAACCATGTTTGGACTTTATCTTGTAAAACCATATTTATTGGGCTTTTAATTTAATATTCTCCAAATAAATGGTAGCTCTTGTGAGTAATTTGGACTGGGAATGAGCAGTAGTCTAAAAGGTCTGGAGAGTTTAAATAAAGGTGGGAGGCATCAATTCATTGCAAATATGATTTAAGCCTCTGATAACAGAACTCACAAATATCTGATTTTCTCTCAAGGCCTTCATTGTCAGCGATGATTTGTTTTCTTTAAGCATGATGCTGATTTATTCTGTGTCCTACAGAGTAGAGTCCTTAATATTTTGGTTTTTTTTTTTTCTTTTAATTTAAAAGGACAAACATAAGCAAGAAAATATTTTGGAACCACCTTTTAATCCAGAATCTCTGCCAGTGAGCATTTACAGCCTCGATTTGCAGATGATCAGACTCTGCAGTGGCATCACTTCATTATGAAGACAAAATTTCTTTATTTACAAATAAGGTCCTGCTTGAATGAATTTCACCCATAAAATGATAGTGGAAATGAACAATTGTCAGAGATGCATCTGATTCTTCAACAAAGACTAAACCTGGGAAAAAATAAATGAATATTTTTCTTAATCTCAAATTTCTCTGTGCTAGCTAGAGAGGCAAAAATAGTGATGTTGATACGCAAAAACATCTGTAATTGGACATAATTGTTAAGAATAGAATATTCCTTGCAATACCAGCATAATGGCAGTTGCATTGTGATGACCTCTCGACAGCTCTAATAATACTTACCTTTCTTTGGAAGCACAGCTCTTTTCCCTTGCCATGTAATTTTTGAAAGTGCATAGTTATGCAGTTTGCTTTTTAGTCTTTCTTATTGAATCCAACCTTCCAGGTGATAAAAAAAAAAAAAAAGATTGCCCAAAAAAAAAAAAAAGAGGAAAAAAAAAGTGAAAGACAGCTCCGTAATAGTGCAAAGAAATAACATTTAAATCACCACTTGTCTAAAATAATCCTGCCTGCTCTGAGGACCAGCTGCCACCTTTTGTGCCTGCAGTGAGTTACAGGTAAAATAGAGTGCTTTTCACATCAATAAACCCATTTGCAGCCTGAGGTGTTACCAACTTGTAGCATCCAAGCAATAAAACAGAGTGTTTGAATTCCTGACAGTTTGGTATGTTTTCTTTTAATCTTTGGTTTTGTTTCTTTTTTTTTTTTTTTTTTTTT
>VZTI01005324.1:145502-224071 GCA_013397865.1 Struthidea cinerea
GGTTGGTTTTTTTGTTGTTGTTGTTGTTGTTGTTGTTGTTGCTTTTGGATTTTGTTATGTTTTGCATTCTTTTTGTTCGTTTGTTTTGGGTTTTTTTTATGGACATTAGAACACAAGACCATAGAGGTGAGCAGTTGCTTCAGCGGTCAAGAAGTCAGAATACACTAAGGATCTGCATAAGGAGAATCAGTGCAAGGATTTTTCCTGCTTATGGATTTTAGTAACGTTCTTTCTTTTCCCTTTTCTCCCTAGACCCGTTGATGAGTTCAGCTAAGTGAGAGAAATGGAAGACAAAAGTGGAGGAGCCACTTCAAAGTGTCATAAGGTGAAGTCAGACACTTCTATCTTGATTTGAAGGGTTTTGGGGGGGCAGATAGCAAGGATGTCCAGAGGCCAGTCTACGGGATAAAAATGAATAAAACCCCATCAAGCAGCCCACAATAAAACAGAGCAAACAGAGGGGACATGACTGTGATCACAGAGAAGAGAATTACTGTACAATCCATGACTGGATTAACAAAACCTTCTGGGGACAATCTCATGGAAAAGGCTTTTCCACCTCCAAAGCACCAAAAATGTGAATGTTTCTGCCGAGCAGTTCTCCCTAAACAGTGGGAGAAGGTTGTTGCCACCCGCCCCCGAAGGTGGGGTAAATGAGGCTCTGGTTAACAGATCCCTTGGGCTGGATTAGAGTGAAATGACATAGAATGACTGGTGTGGATGGAGAGATGGATAGATAGATAGATAGATAGATAGATAGATAGATAGATAGATAGATAGATAGATAGATAAGGCAGTTTATTTTAGAACAATTTATTTTCAACAGAAAGCAGGTGTGTAGCCACTTCAGTTATTAACTACAGAAATACAGCAACAGAAAAGTATAAAGATATCACTTAAGAAAATACAAAAGGAGAAGAAAGAAAGGAGTGTGCTGGTGGAAAGATCTCACCCACCACCTTTGGATCCAGCAGTGAGACTTGATTGTTGCAATTTTGATGTCCCGTGGTCAAAGTGGGGAGCTCTGATGTTTTATGACACTTTCTAAGACATCACTCTGCCTCTCATAGGACTGTACCTGGGCCAGTTATGCCCCATAAGAAGGGCTGAAAACCTTCAGCCCTCCCTGTAAATGTCCTGATGCTTCCCCTGAGGGGCAGTTTTACACCTGAGCTTCATCAGGAGGACATTGGCATGAAAAAAAGCATTATCCCACCTCGCAGGAGCTGTTTCCTTTTGGCTTTTTCCCTCATCTGGCTCAAACCCCAGGTTTGTTGTGGTCATTCTGGTGGTGGTGGGTGCTCATCCCTCAGCCCCTGGGCTGTTCTTATGGAGAAGCTGCAGCATTACACAGCCAAAAATTCCCCTCCTGCCCTTCAGCTGGGGGGTGCAAACCTGACCTGAGCAAAGCACCTGCTGCTTTGGCAAAGGGCTGATTATTTGAGTCACTAACCATTAATATTTCAGTCTCTCACAGGTAAAAGCACAAGGAAACCTCCAGAGATCACAAAGTTATCCTAAATGTCTGTGTATTTTGATCTCCAAATATTTTCATTTTCAGCTATTTCAAAGTCCTTGGCAAATGTAGAATAACAAATATACATCATGCTAATATAGGTAAAATAAATATAAAAAGCTGGATCTTCTAATTCATCCTTTCTGTGTCCTGGGAGGTTTTAGCAGTTTTGCTTGGTTTTGCATGCTCTGATCCAGCCAATTTATAGTTACTGCCCGTGCTTCTTTACCAAAAAAAAACCCCATTTTTTTTAGCAATGGGGTGATTCAATCAACAAAGTGTTGCTTTTGCTGCTCTCAGAAAACAGAGTGGTGCGTGATTGGTAATCTGGAGAGGTGTCTGCACAGAACTCCTGCTTGGATGCAATCAGATATGACAGAACCATCTACCTAATGGAAAAACTTGTGATTTTCTCTAAGAAATGGGAATCTGCTTTATCTTTATGTGCGAGGGAAGAAGCTGTTAGGATTAGGACACCTCTCATTTTACAATAGTCAGGAGTAATTTTCTGAAGTGATGAGAACCAGCCATTGCAAAGTCTCTTTGTTTCTTTTTCCTTGCACAGACTTTTTGCACAGTCTGTGCTCCATGATGATACCACACAATTCCGTTTTACCTGAGAGCCAGGAACAATTATTTTAAGGCTAGTTTGAGTTTCTACCATTTCCTGTGATCTACAGATAACGGGGAAAAAACCAGCTTATTGGGCATTTCTCCTTTTCTCCTTGGAAGGTCAGCAACATTTCCTTTAAGGACTGCAGTGGGAATACCAGGGCAGGCTGTCAACATGGAGCTACACAGAGCTCCAAAATTAGTGCTTAAAAGAGTAGAAAATGTATAATAAAATAAAGAAAATTTTAAAATATTGATAAACTCTTTCTCACTCAGTGCTCTGCCCTTACTGTGCATTCTATGGGTGGATTTTGGTTAGCAAAAGTCTTCCAAAGCTATTTTTTAAAGCAGGTACTCCACTTTCATGTCCACATTATACAAAGCTTGCTACGGCATGCACCCATTTTCATAACTGCAGCTCATTTAAGTGGAAAAATTATTTCCATAAACAGTTTTCCAGACTCTAATTATCACCCTTTGATTAGTGTGTGTTATCATAATGACAGCCTTTTCCAGAAAATGCTGAATATTAACCCTTTTAGTTAACGTGCTGGAATTAGTAGATATTCTGTCTGTTAAGAGGCTAAAGTGTTGTCTCAGAAAAATCCAGAGACAATACAGCTATAAAGTCAATACCTTCTGGTAAGGAAAGAATATAGGCAGCAAACTGATCAGAGATGCTTAAATAATGTTGCCATGAGTCTTAAAGACGATATCAGAATTCAGTTTACAGTTCTAAAAGCAATGGAATGAGTAAATGTAACTTTGTTGGTATGTAAATTCACAGAATATGTTCTGCTCTTTCTTTAGCAGTTATTTTCCCTTGGTGTGTCTGCAGGACAACAACCCCAGGAATCTCAGCTCAGGCGGGAAACAGGTGGATTTGGGTCGGTAAATCATAAAGCATCTTGTGGATAAACCTGCCAGTGAGAATCCTGGACTCAGTGGAATTTTAGCGTGAAAGAAGTTTGTGAGTTACATGTAAAAACCACAAAAAGCTTTTATTGAGCCCAAAAGCAAAAGAAATCACAGAAGAGCAAGTTTTAGCTTGCTGATGTTACAAAACCAGGTGAGCAGAAGGGCGTACAAATATCCCAGCCCCTCTCACCATTTAATCCTGCCCCAGCTCCGACCAGCTGTGGTGCTGCCCAAGGCTCCAGCAGAGCAGAGGCTGAAAGCTGAACCCCTTTCTCCCCAACCTCTTAAAAAAGCTTTTAGAAAGCCATGGGAATGGCATTCTGCCAGCCAACATCCTTATTCTGTGATTAATCTCCCAAAAAGGGCCTCTAAACCCCTGCCAGTCTGCCACCAGGTCCTTCTGTTTCTCATCAGGTCTAAAGGCAGTCCCATACACCAAAAAAAAAACCAGTTCATGCACAGCCAAAAAAAAGCCTTTAGGAACTTACTGACCTTTTTTTTTTCTTGTTTAATTTAGACCCCTCATTCTGTGCCTTCCTTAGTTCTTTTGTGGATTTATCCCTTAATGCACAGCACTGAACCTTTGTCACCTCTGAACATGCACCTACACGTCCTAATTAGCTTTCTCTTTTGGAACCCATTCATTAGCACTGGGTGGAAAGGTATGAAATACAGAGAATATGTAAAATTGGTTTTGCAGTGTGTCACAGGCAGTTCAGTGTCAGAGGCCTACAAACAGCTTCTGTGGAAAAGAAATAATTACAGGATGATGAATTTTAGCAGAACAAGAGATACAATTTACAGAGTTATTTTGAAGGGATAATATTTGGAGATAAAACAGCTAATTCTTAATACCTTTTAATGTAGGAAAGAAAAACATTTCTAAAATTTTGTTTTAATTATAATGCATAGGGCAGAAATTTATTTTTCTTTAGAAATAAAATAAAAAATATAATTAAAAGTCATTTTCTTTGGGAAAAAAAAATTAGAGAAAAGGA
Organism: Struthidea cinerea; assembly: GCA_013397865.1. NCBI lineage: Eukaryota > Metazoa > Chordata > Aves > Passeriformes > Corcoracidae > Struthidea > Struthidea cinerea. Next base: position 149,547 of record VZTI01005324.1, read on the forward strand.
AAAGAAACTGCCAGCTATTATCTAAGTTATCCTTAATCTGTGAAATCGTTGCTTTCTGCCATGTCAGATCTACTTTGTTCAGTATGAAATACTGCTAAAATAAGCTTATCTTCAGGATTTAAGATGGGGAGTGCCTCATAGTGGAGACAATCACTGGTGCAGCAATGCATGAATCACCTCATGTGTTCCCTGTGCATTTTGCCAGCATCCATACATTCTAAAAAATTAATATTTTGTCTTGGTAGCTGTTATCACTGATTCAAACTACTTAAAACCACTTATACTCCTCTTGAAACCACTCTACGTACACGGGGGCTTAACAAAGTGTCCTTCTGAAACCTACAATCCACTCCAAACGTAGTTTGTTCCAGATTTCTTCAGGTCTGAGGGTAAGAGAGTTGTCTTATCACTCAGGTCACACGAGAGAACTTTCCAATTTTCCCAACTTGTTGATAATTTTAGAGAAGGGAGTAGGTGCTAACCTCAGTGAAAATCTGAAAATTCTGGGGAAAAAATAGATAGATAGATAGATAGATAGATAAATATTAATTAAACCTACCTTAAAATGTTTAATCTGGCAAATAAAAAACTACCCCAGGATTACAGGATTGTTACTTTTTCACTTAATTCACATAACAAGATTTTTATACTGCATGTTCAGCCAATGGAAAAAAGCGGCAAAGTCGCACAGTACCATGACAATTATTGGTAAATTCTGTAAAGCTGCTGATCAATTTGAGCCTGCACAGAGGCAATAAAGCCCAAGTAGTGCACATGTTGTGGAAAAGTGAAGGAAAATGTAATGTTTTCATTGCTCAAATACACACTGAACTCACTCCAAAGGGTAATACTTTTTGTTTTGTCTTGTAATGCCATCCCAACTCTTTAAAAGTCAAGGAAAAGCAAAAAAAGCAAAAAATAAATTAGAAAAGGAGAAAGATCTGTACTATGATAAACTAAAGCAGTAGAGACAAGAGTGGCACCAGCTAATTTGCTGGATCTTGTGGGTTTTTGGATGGGGTCAAGGAAATAAGACACAGTACACTTAAAAAAAAAAAAAGAAAATGCTGGTTTATGACCTCCCAAAGAGTTCAGTGCTTAATTCCTTGATTCTTTTTTTCAGTAGCTCAGGGGGAAAAAGAAGAAAAAAAAAAAAAGAAGAAAAAAAAGGAAAAAAAAGAAAAAAAAAAAAAAAAAAAAAAAAAAAAAAAAAAAAAAAAAGAAAAAAGAAAAAAAAGAAAAAAGAAGAAAAAAAAAGAAAAAAAAAAGACAAGAAAAGAAATAAAAATGTACCAAATCAAAGCTGACCCAAGTAGCTTTTATACCTTTATTATTCCGTACCTGGCAACATGCTGTGAGTGCCTATTATTTCAGAGGGCTTTCACTACCTGCAAACGCACAGCTGGTGATTAGTATTACCCAAATGAGATTTTTTTATCCCACAGATATGTTATTTACTTATTGCTGGCAGTGTACATCGAGAATATCTCCAGTTTTTGGGGCTGACTGCTGTTCTGTACTCATGCAGGTGCAATTAAAGCTGAACATTCTCCATTACAGGCCCCGCGAATGGACAAAAGAGCTGCCAGTGCCTGCAATTTGTCTTCATTTCCCAACGCTGCTAAAGTGCCTGTACAGTTAAATATTTAACCATGCTATGATTTCCAGAATTGTGTAGGTGAGGATGGGGAAAATTCAGGCAGAGAGGGAAAGATTATTTCTTCATAAGTCCAGTGTTCAAAACAAGCTGCTTTCTGTGCTGTGCTTGTCAGCTCTGTCACGTTGCTTTTCGGCCATTAGGTTTCACAGTTTTCAAGTCACATTGTTTATCAGATTTATAAACCAGGTGCCCTGTGTCTGCGTGGTACCGCGGCGTCTCACTGCCTTTGGGCTGTGTATGATTGCCAGAAGGTGCGGCACTGCCACACGCGTGTTTCTGAGCATTAACACGTGTGCCCGCTGTCTGCTGCACTGGTGTGTGCTGTGCTGCTTCCTGGCACAAAGGAAGGGATTAGCACAGCCTCTAAACAAACCTTTCTTCCAAGGCGTTCACCTTTGAGGAGCAGACGAGCATTTCTGTTTGTTTTTTGCGAGCTTCCTTCAGTCTGATGGACAGTTTTCATCTGGGGATAATCTCTGGGATCTCTCTTTACTCCTCTCTTTTTAAGTTCTGAAAGAGAGGGAGGTTGTTTCAGAAATTTGCAGTCAACAGATGGCAGGGGAAACTGAAACAGGGGGAGGTTGAAGTGATCAGAGGAGGAACACACAGCTCTTTGTTAAAACGCAGGTGTAACAGAGCTCACCTTGGAATGCTGCGTCTCTCCATTCAGTACAGTAACAATTTTACTGTGAGTCATTTGCTTTGGGCCAGAGGATGGGCTGGATAAGCCCCAGAAGTTTATTCTGGACCTTTGAGTTGCCTCACACCGTTGCACCATGTTGCAGTACACCACTTAGTACTCTGTGCATCACCCTTTTGTACAGTCAGAGAAAGACAGATGAAGGGACCAGAGACTGACTGGTAAATTTCCCAGTTTTGCTCATGATTTCAATGACTTTTGAAATTTTAGGTATGTTGTGCACAAGAGCTGTGACCTAAAATGCATGGATTTACTTTTAAAAAAAGGAAACTTCATATATAATGAAATCTTTTAGCAGATTACTGTCAAAGCAGTAAAAAGTGTGTAAAAGGTGGTATTAGATGACAATGTTTATCAGTCACATAGATCTGTAGAAAGAATCAATTATAAAGCAAGGGTGAGCATGAAAAGTATAAATAATAATGATAATATCAATAGTAATAGTGATAATAATAGTTATTGAGGGGTGTTTGTGGTTTTTTATCAAATGTTAAGAAGAAAACTGATAGTCAATATGATGATCTGAGCTCAGTGATGGGAAGGTAATGAAGAAAGGGAGTCTGTGTAGAAAAAGGAGAACACTTTGCCATTTTTCTGCTTGCTCCCTTTCTCAGCAAGAATTACTTTCTCTGGATTGTGGAAGTACCAAAAAGCTGAACACGGCTCCAGATCTTTGCTGGTAGTTTTTCCACGTGTGCAGTAATAGATAACAAAGTGAGTGGGTTGCTGGTAGAAGAATTTGAGATGTCCAGTTGAATGAACACAGTTTGATGAAATGTTTTGCTAGAGTGAAAAGTAAAGAGGAACGAGGACTGGATCCTACAAAAACAAGATTCTGTTGGAGGTGGAGTGGCCTGTAGGCTCTCCCAAACCTCCTGGCACGGAAAATGGTTTGATACCGTAGAAAATTTCAAAAGTGATTATAGGTAGTGGAAAAAACAGTGGAAATCAGCCTCAACTGAGGCAAGGGAAGAGGTTTTATCTCAAAATCAGTGAAGGGTGACAACTGGCACCCAGCCTGCAGCCATTTCTCATCCCATTTGATTTTGCTGCTCTATCCTGGAGGTCTTGCTTCATCTTCTCTCATTTGGCTTTAGCTGAAGTTTCCCAATTCATTCAGCTTTGGTGGTGCTTCGCTGTTTACACAGCATGGATGAAAAGGACTAGAAATTAGTGTGGAAACACAGCACAAAATCCATGGCAGAGCAATTAGGAGGCCATATTTTGGCATTTCTTTGTATGGATACACTCAAATTTCAGCTAAACCCACAGTCTGGGAGATTTGCTGAATGCTGGACACCAGTACAAAATGCCTGCAAATCCAATCTGAAAAATGAAAATGTTACTTCTACGTTTTGCTAATTGGCCAAGAAATAGCCATGCTTTTATATATGTTTTAGCTTTTCCTGAGTGCTTTTCAAGAAAATAATTTTTGCTCAGTTGCAAGCTCTTAACTTGAGAATTGCTCTTCAGTCAGGACAATTTTGGTTCCGGTTTTCCTCTGTGGATCACTCAGTACTACTTACAGAACTCTTGGTCTTCCTCCCCCCAACTTCCCCTAATTACCACGCCAGCAAGAACAAACCAATTTGTTTTGTTGCAAGCTCTGTGTGTGATTATCTTCCATGGGCACGTGTGCGAGCTCAACCAAGCTACGAAAACAGCTGATAAATGAGCCATTTATTTGATACGGTAATAATCAGATTTATCAAAGGCCTGTGCATTGGCTGCACTACAGATATATTAATCAGAAAGCTGGGGCTGAACTTCCTCAAGGTGACAGCTCACGAGGTCCTTCCTGAAAGCCTGTTTTCCTCTGTGCTAGGTATGATACTTGGCTAATTGTATTCTCTTGTGGTCAACGTCTAAGCCACCTTGGAAAGACTTTATGTTTGCCTCAGATAAATTTTTTTTTCGGGCACCATTCCGGCTCTCTTTAGGCTTTTTCCAGCTGAGTGTTTTCTGGACATGGATGAAACTTTCTGAGTGCCCTTATCAGCGTTTGTCCTCTTAACCTGCCGTTTTTCAAAGGGATGAGAAATTAACAGAGGATGCAAAAGGAAGGATGTACTTGCATTAACCTTGCTTTGGTAGTTTGTTTTTTTTTTGATACTCACAGGATCAAAAACCATTCCCAAGTACTCTGGATTTTTAAATGATCAGTATAGGTGGCTCCTTAGATGGATCACTGGTATTTTTTGCCCCTTCTCTGCAAGTGGGATAGAGGGGCCTGTGGATTCTGCTGTGGCACCACGTATTGAAGTGACTCCTAAAAGGACCCTGAACTCCAAAGGGGCTCAGCACATTATCTGCCTTTCTAGTCATCAGGTTTCTCTTCTTTTATTTTGTGAATCTTGAAAATTTTCTTCTGGCTTGGGAAAGAACGATATATCTTAATCCTTGTGAAGTAGAATAATGTTGCCTGTTTGTTTTGTTGTTTTTTTTTTTCCTATGTAAGAATCACTAAATAAACTGATAATTAAATATAAGCATCAATTCAAATGCTGATCTTAATTTTGCCTCCTGTTGTCCTGTATGGGTATTTTTCTTAAATTTGCTAATATTGACTTGGAAATATACTATCTACTGAATGCCTTGAAATATGTCTAGGGAAAAATCAAACACTATATATTAGGAAAACAATTTCTGTTATTTTACATGATCTCCAAAATAGTATGTGATTTATATGGGACCGCCATCATATTTTTAAAACAGAAAATAACCTATTTATTTCATTTTCTGCCTGTAATACCTGCAATTTTTGTCTTTGTAGGAGGCAGTCTGATTTTCATTCCAGTAACGGGTTTCAAGTACTGACAGCAAATATGGAAATATGACTTTATGTTGCACTGAGAAAGCAGCATTAAATTCTTCCTCTTTTTATGGGCTGTGCAGCTCATTCTGCTGCATAAATTGAAGAGTTGAAGAAAAAGATTTCTTTCTGAGAAAACCCTCACACTTCAATGCTTCAATATACACCAGAGCTCTGTAATGTGACACAACTCTTATTTAACCTCTCTAATATGATGCGTCTAAAGGAAGAATACCTGCAGCTGAATTTATTAGGTGAAATATGGAGTCAAAGGGAGTTGGGTTTTTTTTTTTCAATAAGTGTCTTACGGCTTGTATTTCACAAAGTGACATAATATTTGTAAATTCAGGTGTGTGTTTGTCTTTATTCAGGTAGAGATGCTAAAATTTGACCAGGAATAGAAGTTAACTTTAAAACATTCTAACCTTGATACAAATGTGCAATTGCCAGTGGAATGCAGTATCTAATCACAGTCTATCATAGCAGACCATGCCATTCATAAATTAGCTTAAGAAAATGAAGGCACTAGTTTCAGAGAATATATTGAACCACAATATAAATGAATAGTCATTAGGACCATATCCAAAAGAGCAAATTAAAGCCTAATGCACGAGTGTGTGATATGAGGCATGGCAGTCTGAGACTGTGATCTCAAACCTTCACAGTCACTCCTTTAGCTGTCAACACTTTGATGAGAAAGTTTCTTTGTAAGGCTGAGTTTCTGCTTTTTACCTGTGGTGCCCCTGTTTAACCTCTGCCAAAGCCCCAGTGAAATCAGAAGTCAATTATTCAACTCTCTGTAGTCCTGGCTAGTAGTCACCTGTGTCTTATATTGGGCCTTGCTTTGGTTTTTAATATGTAGATTTTTATCTGATTAATAAAAGCATTTTCCATCTTAATTTAGAGTTTGCAGCCAGACAAACTGAAGCATCGGAAGAGAAAAATATTGTCCGGGTCACGCAGAAAAACAGCAGCAGAATGCGATGTACAACACTTGTTGTTGTCTGCTATGCAGGAATATTTCTGTGCCTTGCACACAAACCAGGTACAATAATTTGACTGTTCCTACCACGGACAGTGTAGCAGAATACATTTCTGAGATAAGTGTGACAAGCACAGTTCTGGAACCTCAAGCTGTAGCTAAGGAAAGCTTTATTTTCCTTTGCGTGTAACTCGTTCAAAGGTAGCTTTCTAAAGAGCCTGTGTCTGAAGGGCAAAGTCTGTATTTGAACCAGCTCTCAAAACAGTTTGCTAGAAAAGTAGTGAGCTGATCTATTGGTGCCAGTGTGATTTAATAGTTTTAATAGATTTAATAGTTAAATAGATTTAATGAACAGATGGAAGCATCGAGGGCACCCTCAGCAGGTTTGCAGGTGACACCAGGCTGAGGGTGCAGTGACACCCCTGAGGGACAGGATGGCATCCAGAGGGACCTGGACATTCCCAGAAGTGGCCCATGGGGATCTCATGAGGTTTAACCAGGCCAGGGGCTGGTGCTGCCCCTGGGTCAGGGCAGCCCCGGGCTGGATCCAGGCTGGGGATGGGCAGATGGAGCAGCCCTGGGAGAAGCCCTGGGGGTGCTGTGGGGGAGAGCTGGGACCCCGAACCCCCAGTGCTGGGACCCCAAACCCCCTGTGCTGGGACCCCAAACCCCCTGTGCTGGGCTGGGCCCCAGCGTGGGCAGCAGGGCAGGGGGGATTCTGCCCCTCTGCCCCTCAGCTGAGCCCCCACCTGCAGAGCTGGTGAGATGATTAAATTGTTATGAGTGACCCATACCATGAAGCAGTGCAGGGTCTCCCATGGCTTGTGCAGCTCCAGCAACATGTCTGTGCACTGAGGCTGGGCACACATTCACCAAAATTCACCCAGATTTAATGACTTCTTTACTTCCTCAGATGTTGTTTTCTTTTTTTAAATCCTCCTGGTTTTGCTCTGAAGCTCTAAAATCTCATGATACAAGAAACAGAAATGGCAGAAATGGCTGCAAGGCATTTTTTTTTCAGAGTTAACGTGCAATAAACATTAAAAGAAATCCAAGTATTGGCTAAAAATTTGTATTGCTTAGCTGGCGAATTAAGAAGTTGAATATAAAATATTTGAAAAGTTTCTTCTTCCCATAATTCAGCATCATCCTTCGAACAACCTGACATGTAATCACAGAGAATTGTCATCGGTGACCGCACCTTAATCCTTCAATTATTCTAACTGTGATAAACTTCTGCATTGTAAAGCTCTGGAAGTACTTAATATTGTATTATTTAACTAACTGCACTTAAATCCTAAAATGGCCTACTTTAACCTCAATAATCAGAGATGTTCAAAGTTAATGTTGAGAATAAATGGTATGGAAGAACATAAAAAGATGATTTGTGCAAGCCAAGAAAATCTGCTTGAATTTTCTTTTTTTTTCCCCTGAACGGCTTTATTTCATTTTGGTTTTAAATCAGACAGCAGGCAAAATTGGCAACCTAGACAGCTGAAATACGCTGAAAAATAAATGTGCATATATTTAAATAAATAATACCACTAAAACATAACTGCAAAGTAAGTTCTGACATGCACATTGCTCCTAGCTGTCATCCAGCAGTGTCTGTGTTGCCTGAATAACACATTTTTGATAGGCACATCCAGGAGCAGGCTATGAACATGGCTTCAAAACCAGGTACTCACAGCACTCCCTGGCCCTGATGTTCCCCTGAGACAGTGCAACAGCTCTGGTCCTGAAGCTGCTTTGAAATGTTCACTCTGGGATGGGCCTAATTGGTCCAGATGGGTTTTGCGGAGAAAAAGTACCTGATTTAGATTTACCCTGTAAAGGAATTCAGGTCTTTCCACAGCAGTCAATTGTGTCCACTACCTTTCATCCCTGAGCGTTTCCTCGGCTCTTTCTGCAGAGCCAGCCATGGCCGATCCCACAGCCTGGAAAAATTCCCATCAAGCCGCGACCCTGATCCCGATCCCCATCCCGGCTGTATGGAAAGAAGCAAGGGAGGAGCCGTAATTACTGCTGTGGTTGTGGTCTGTTTGTGGGAAAGCTCATGGGACCTGAAGCCTTGTTAGTTTGAAGGCAGTGACAATGAGTTATATCCTATTTAGCCAGGAGTTTTGGGATTCTTTAAAATTTTTATAATTAAACTGTGTTTAATTAGTTAAGCAATGTTCAACTGTGTTATTTTAGCTGGTTTTGATTTAGATCTGTGTTGGCTGAGTGTCAGTAGAAAGCCCTGAGAAATTACCTCACTGCACCTCAGGAGAGGAACTCCATGGACCCACAACCCTTAGAGAACTCAATCAACAGCTGAAGAACACAATTCAGTAAAGAATGGTTTAATGGTTATCATGTAACCAGAGATTAATTAGATGTCACAGAACAAGGAAGATATCTTGAGAGAGTTAAGGAGTCAAAGGCCTATCCACCCCACAAAACCTGATTAACACATTGCAGCTGCAGTAAGGGAGCCACTTCATGGGTTTGTACACCCCAGAAAATATAGAGGTAATTGTCTAACCAGGACAGCAGATTGTAAAAATAAAACACTGTTTAGCTGGATAAAGCTTGGGGTATCCATTAAACAAAGAGAGCTGAGATGTTCTGGTAGTAATTAAAAGAAACAAAACACCTGTACCATGATGCAAGACATTGGGCACACTTTTGGTAGTGTCTGTGAAAAATCTTGGATGTTATAGCGTACATAAACACCAAAAATTGTTGGGCTTTTGAAAATGTCTTCGGTGAATAAATTCCTGATATGTTCCCAGTTTTAACTCAAAATTGTTATTAGGAATGTTCATCTAACAGCTTTTTGATGTTAGATTTAAAACACTTTGTTTCAGTGGGGAGGAGAAGGAAAGGCCGGACTGATGAGCTGAATTCAGCTTGCAGCTGTTGGAAATAAAGTGAAACTCGCAAAGACTGAGAGAAAAAGAAGCACTGATATGATGAGGTGAAGAAACCCCGGGAAAGAAAGCAGTGAGGGGAAGATCACAGCTCAAGGTGGAGATTTGGCCCATACCAAGGTGCAGCAGAAATTAATCTCTGCCTGTGTGAGAGCCTTGACAGCAGAGATTTAGTGAGAAACCGCCCAGAGGGTGGTGGCTGCACTGCTGGTTTACCCAAGTTAGCCACAGCTCACCTCTACATGGATTAGGAATCAGCAACTCTTCCATGCTCATGAGTACCCTCTCAAGCCCCTGACCTAATGAAAGACACCATGGAAAAAAGACATTTATTTCTAAGGTCTGCAAACTGAGCGTTAATTACTTTTTCCATTTTTTTTTCTTTTTTTTTTTTTTTTGCTGTCCATTAGCTATAATTTGCATTTCCAATCTTCACAAATCTCATTATCTAGATCTTATTATCGCTGTAATGGTCTTGGCCATATACTTACCTTTCTTTTGTGTAAATTATCCTTCTGTTTTTTTTTTTTTCTTGTATTTTATTTTTAGTTATTTCTTCTGACCTCCGTAAAAACCTTTGAGAGCTTTTCTAAGATCTAGCTGTAATAAAAATAGTGTTTCCTGTATATATTGTTTGACAAATGCTGAGTATTTCACGACCTATAAAAATTTTGAGTATGTCTTTCACTTGAAGAACATAAATGACCTCACTGAAGCCAAAGGAAAAATGATCCTTTTCATAACTGCTTTTCTGGACTGCAGGGAGCCTTCTTAGGATATTTCTCAAGTAAAACTCTTTGCATTTTGGAGGTTACAACTTTCAGAGTGTCTATACAGATAATTTAGCTGCAGCAGGAGGATCTGTGTTAGCTTTGTATAGCTGATATCAGAACAGGACACAATTTATTTCTGCTCTCCTTTGCTTGAAAAAGAAAGAACAAATATGCAGATGGATAAAACATCAGACTTTGAGAAAAGCTTGTATGAAAAGATAAAATACATTAAGACTTTTCAGCCTGGAAAAGAAAACTGGTGTGGAATGTAGTGGAGGTAAGTAAAATGATAAATGGCACAGGGAAGGCCAATGAGTTGGAATTATTTTCTATTTCTCATGCTATCCCAGCTAGGGGCATCAAATGAAATGAGCAGGCAGGTGGTTTAAAACAAAAAAGAAGTTTACAAAATGTGTGGTTAAACTGGGGCGTTCATTGCCACAGGATGTTCCAGATGCCAATGATATTAATGCCTTTGGAAATCCATGAGGCAAATTAATAGGGAAAATATCCATTAGAGGGTGTAAGACACAGTAATTTACATCTACATCTGGCTCCAAGTACTTGAGCACAAATTCTTGAAGGTGGAGAAGAAATATGTGAAAAAAAAAATACAGCCTATGCTTCCCCACTCCAATATACCCTTACTCAGGGCTTTTTTTTAATGCTCTGCATACATTTTTAAAACATAACTTATGTAATCACAAAATCAGAAATGTTTCTGTTTAATTTCACCAGGTTGAGAAGAAAAAAAATGCTCCAAAACATTTCACTAATTTATTTACAAATATCTGATATCTTAAAAAATAAATAACAAGTTTCTTCACATCAGGCAGCTTTAACAAATTGATCAAAATTAAAAGAAAGCAGAACGTTACTGTCTTCCTGTAACTATTCTGAGTAGATATCATTGCATTTAGCCAGGCTATTTTCCTTTCATTTGCATAACTTTTTCCTGTGAATATTTTTTTTCTTACTGACCAGATGACAGTGGAAATTTCAGCAATATTAGAGACTCACTGAATAATTGCCTGGGAATTCTGAACACCAGGTTAAGAAGAAGCACAGTAAAAGACATTTTGCTTGAAATTGCTCATGATTTTTAGTAATTTAAGGTTTAAGTTATGGCAATAAAAAAAATTCTCAGTAAGTGGCTATTGTTGGTTTCTAAATAGGTGCAGAATGTTTTAAAAATGTTGTTGTTACTGCACCTAGTGCACCATTTCCCTTGTGTTTAGAGGGTGGGTGAGTGGTGGAGCTCAGGATGGAGTGGTGTGTGGTAATTAAATGCTTTATCTCTGTCCCCTCTCCAGATGCTGAACAAAGAGAGGTAAACATTTCCCTAATCTTCTTTGTGGGCCTCATGTGATGTAACACCTTTAGTTCCCAGGTCCCTCCTTTCTAGATGATCCAAGCTGCTTTTTTCCCACCAGATGACCCAGGAGTCTTTCCTTGTCTGGTTCCACTGTTGATCTGTCTGTTCAAATTAATCTTTCCCACCTGGAGGGATGGAAGTGCAGGGAAATGCCAAGAACCTGTGTGCATACCCAAACCTGAAATATAACTCTGAAATTGAAAAAAATAATGCCATATAAGTTGAACTTATACACTTTGTGACACAAAATTTGACATTATTAATATTATTTTTATGCTTTTTAAAGGTCATTTAAAAGCTCCTCATAACTGAGATCTGGTGAGACCTTATTGTAGCTTTTGACTGCCTGAAAAGAAGTATGGAGAGACAAAATTTACCAGGACCTGGAGTGACAGCACAAGAGGGAATGGCTTCCCAGTGCCAGAGGGCAGGGCTGGATGGGATATTGGGCAGGAATTGTTCCCTGGGAGGGTGGGCAGGCCCTGGCACAGGGTGCCCAGAGCAGCTGTGGCTGCCCCTGGATCCCTGGCAGTGCCCAAGGCCAGGCTGGACACTGGGGCTGGGAGCAGCCTGGGACAGTGGGAGGTGTCCCTGCCCATGGCAGGGGTGGCACTGGATGGGCTTTAAGGTCCCTTCCAACCCAAACCATTCTATGAGTCCATGATTCTATTATTATTGTCCTTATATCCTGACAGAACCAAATTTGCTAAATGTCTGCTATGTTTTCTCAGTCGTGTAAGACAATAAGATATTTAATTCATTTTTTATGAGCTACACTTCCTTCCCATTGGAATCCTGCTGTAATTCAAGTTGATTTTCTCAGCAATAATGCTTTTTTATATCCTGGGTGTTTGCTACACATTCTCTACCTTTGCAGTTGCTTTTATAGTCATTAAAATACGTGTAATGGATTTATGCTAAATAGATTTACAAGCAGAGTGTCATGTACAATCCAGGTGTAACTGGCTACTGAAGAGACAAAGAAGCTGCCAATGATGGTCTGATTTTCCACCCTGGGACCTCTACTTGCATGTCCACAAATGATACAGCCACACATGTGCTGGTGGAGACCATTGGATGAGTATTCTGGTTCTGAGTGGAGAGGATGGAGACAATCCAGCTGATATTTACGTAGGTAAAATTGCTCATGGTGAGTCAGTTCTCTGACTACCCAAAAGAACATGATCAAAAAGATTGGCTCAGGCTATGATCTTGCAAACACCGCTTTCACTGAAATAATATTCTGTCTTTCTTTTTTTTCCTCCGCGTTTACAGCAATGGAGGATATCCATGGGGAAGTTTGTAATAAAATATTAACATTCATCTGTTTAAGTTGTTTACTGCCCAAAGACAAAATACCATTGTTTGTCGGCTGCCTCACGAGCGTTTCTGAGTTTAGGTTAATGGGATGGTGCATAGGTTAATGAGGTTTGTGTCTGGGGAATACCTGCCTTTACACATCTCTTGTAATTAATAACGACAGCTTCGCCTTTCTGAAATCGGCTTCTTCACTTGCTCATAGTTATGAAACAAATATGAAAACAAGGCAAATAAAATTACCAAAGAAGTAAATACAATATGAAAATTAAGGTTGCTAAATCTCTTTTCTAATCTGTATTTTTGCCTGAATTAAGCTTTTTTTTTTGTTTTGTTTTTATTCAGAATACTGTTACTATTTTTATATCTGCCTACAAGCTTCTCATCTTATGTTCCATTCCAATTGAGTCACAGCTGTTTGAGCAGTTTCTTTTAGATATTCTACATGAGGAAATTTTAATCTTCAAAGACAAATTTACTTATCTGGAGGTGTTTGATATGAGGTGTGATTTTGATTAACTTGGTATGGAAAGGCAGGTATATCCTTTTGTTTTGATCACAGAAATCTATAGCTACCTCATGGCAGTGCTTTAGGCAGATGAATCACATATTTGGGGTCTTTATTTTTTTTTTTTTGTTATCTAATTTAAACCTTTTTTTTTAAAATTTAAAATAAAGACAACAGTTCTCTAAGTGGTCAAGTAAAAGAAATGTGACTTTTCATGGCTAGGTGTCTCATGGCTGGATTTCCTGTTGCCTTGGGGACTATGAAGAGAGGTAGCAGTAGGAAAAAAAAGATACCAAAGGCACTGCCAAAAACTGAAATTTCTCAGTCTGTTCCTGGGATTTCTTACCATTCTAGACCAATGAGCATGTCAAAAATAACATCAAGCCCAGAAATTATCGCAAGCAAGGAAAACCTCTCCAGCTGCCTGATGTTTAATAGAACAAACAGGTTATTTCATGCTCTTTAGTCTCTTTGCCATAAAATAGTCCCAGAAAATGTTAATTGACTAGGAAAGATATACCCATTGTAGCTCTTTCTTCTTTTCATCTACTTATAAACACAAAAATTTTAGTCACTTATATTTCTGAAATTAATGCTTCATTCCAGATGCATTTTAAATCTGCACAATATGTTTTTAAAAATACTGGATGGCAAAATTGCATTTCTACACTATATTTTCTCTTTTGAGTTGCCGAAATTATTTCTACACCTTTCAGCAAACCATTATGTAACACTCAGCTGAAAAATAAAATCTCTTTAAGGATTGAGTCTGCAAACATCAGCCATCAGATGCAAAATGATCAGTTTAGTAAGAGACTGGGATTTGAAATGCCACCTTTTTTTTCCCCACCTCATAACAAAATTAACAATTTTATCACAAGGGGTGATGAATGCACATCTTTCTGATACTGTTTGTTATTTATTGATGGCAACTGGTGGGGACATTTCTGTTCACTTCTGGAGAAGAAATTGCTAGTCAGGAAACTTGTAAACAGTAACAGAATTATTACTGTAAAAAAAAAACCAAACCAAACAAAATGAAAAAGAAAGACAAAAAATGAATGAAATTATGCTAAATATAAAGCACACATTTCAGCCATCAGTCTCGTTATTAAGCAGAGTCATGGCTACACAATCAAATGCAATGGGTTACAGATATTAATCCGGTTGAATGTGACTGTACTAGAATTAGCTTTGATGTTAGGAAAATGTAATATCCATCAGTAAGATTTTCAGCTTTCAGCTTCATCTTTCATAGCTATTACAGAATAGACTGCAAAGTAATTGATTGGATAAGCTCATTTTTTTGGCATTTGTTCGTTATTCATATAGGCATTAATTAAAATGGACCAATTTCTACCTATATTATATTCTTTTTTTGTAGCAACCCATACATTAAACATGGAAGGTCATGTTTCTTTTCCTGAAATTTTCTTTTTTTTCTTTTTTTTTTTTTGTCACAGAGCTTCTAACAAATTGCTAGAATTTTTATAATTTCAATAGAGTTCTGAAATGAGAACTTAGAGCATCGGTATTGAAACACACACATACAGATCTCCTCTTGATTATTCTCAAATGTAAGGCAAGTCTAGAAGAGTCTAGAAAGTACTGATGCAGCTGAAGACATTTCATTTGCACTACCACTTCATCCTCTCTACTATTCCTGCTTTCCCTAAAGCAATTTCCTAGATTTTCTTGCTCACAGTGATTACATTTTGAAAACTCTTAATGTGCTCACTCTGAGCATAAGAATCCCTCCTTATAAATTGCTGGGACATTTTTAATTTCAGTGAAAAGACTGGCAAAGGTCTGTGATATTATTTAGCCAGGTGTACGAACCAGGGAAATTCCATTTCCAAACTATTCGGAAATTTATTCAGCACTTATTAATATATTTTATTTATAACAAAGCATAGAAGAAGATGAAGATTTTCTACCAATAAAAATAGAGTATTTCAGATACATATTGGAACTTGTTTTCAACTCCACTGGACTTCGTCCACTATTTTATCCAGAAAGAAATTTACAAACACTCCTTATTCAGAAAGGTAGAATTTTACAGCTGTTTTCTCATGAGTGGAAGCTATTAATAAGGTATGAATGTGAGGAGAACTCATCCCACTTATAAGTTCTCTGTTAAAAAAAAAAAAAAAGTTTTATATTTGGGCAGGAAAGAAAAACAACAAAGCAAAATGAAAATAAGAAGAGGATGCTCATGGAAAAAAGGAGATATAAGTCCTGAAATACTTTTTACTGAGTCTATATGGCTTGGATGAAAAACGTAATGATACATAAAAATACTGCAAGAAATAATTACATTTAGAAGAGGTGAAAATTCACTTGTGTTGGATTAAAACCATTAGAAACTGGATGCTTTTCATGTTCAATGGAGACCTGTAGCTACAGTCTGAAAAACGGGCATCTTATCAGCCTTCAGCTTTAAGCATCGTTTACTGTCCCACAATGTAGGAGTGAAATGTGAGATAGATTTAATGTAGAGAGTATCTAAGAGCTCAGCTTTGGGAAAACTAGGTCCCCTTTATTTCTGTTCCGTTGAAGAAACTTTAATTAGACTTGCTGTAGCTCTGATATTTTTTTTTTTTTTCCCCTTCTAAAGAAAAAATTGGTTCACCCGGAACAAGAAAATATTAGATTACTGTTGCAATTTTTGAAATGAATTGGAGTTAACCAGTCATCTGAGTTTACTGAATTTCAGGATATGTTATATTTCACTCTTGAGAGGGTGGCTGGGTGAATGTCTGGCAGGTGGGCCAGGTCAACCCATCACAGTCTTACATGGATAAATGTAATTGACGCCACCTTTATAAACAGGTCTTTCTTAGAAAAACAGACAGACAAACAAACAAAAAATCCTTCTATGGGTCTTGTGTCTTGCAAAATTAATCACAGCGAAACCCACAGGCATTTCTAAATGTATGAAAGCATAGAAATATTTTTTTTTTCTATATTCCAGACGTATTTTACAGGGATTGGTGCCAATTTGGTGTTTCGGTGACCTCTTGAAACGAGGTGATGTTTACTTGAAGAGGGCAGTAGCATTTTTGCAATTACAGAGGTGTAAATTAATCAAATTTTAGGTACTGCTGCTTAACAGGAACCAGGTGAGTGACTGCAACCGTGGTGGTGAATATGTGGAGCCTTGAATTCTGCTCTGAGTCCTCTGCTGTGACAACTTCTTCTTTACTGACCTGGAAAACAGAAATGTAAAGGGTATTGAATATGCCACAAAACACCATATGTGCCAATATATATTTACTATTTAATACTTGCACACACAAAACTCCAGAAATAGAAGCCTTGATGTCTTCCTTTTAAGTTGTAGGCAGGAAGAATTTTACCATTCTGTGAGAAAATTAAATGTGTCGAAACAAGTTTCCATCCCAAATCTTCATATACACTATTGAGTTCACATTCTTGAGCATTCTTGTGCTCAAGAATCAACAAATATGTGGGAAGAATTGACTTTTTTTTGTATATTTCAAGTAATTTTCCATCCATGTGAACATTCTGGGTAATGTTTTTTTGTCTTACACTGCACAAAAGCTGAGGTTATGTGAACAGTAAAAATTTAAAGTCTTTGAACAAACCCTCTTCCCAAAATAACATAAAAAAAAATAAATCAAAACAAACCCCCACTCCAAAACAAAACAAAACAAACAACCCCCCCAAACAATAAAATAAAATAAAATTAAAAAGAAAGCCAAACAAAAAACCCCAAAAAAACAACAAAAAAACCCAACCAACCAGCCAAAAAACCCTAAAAAACCCAAACCCAAACACCCCAAAACCCAACCAAACAAACAAAAAAAAACCACCTAAAAGCCCAAAAAGATGAATGTGGGGTTTTCACACATTTTTTGTTCATATAGATGGAGAAGAGCCATTAATGATGATTTTCATTTTAGGTCTATTTTAATGTTTCAAAAATTGTCACATGGGTGAGAGATTAAGGCAGGGTATGAAAAATTCTAGCCTCACTTGCTGCTCTAATTGAAGGAGAGTAGAAATTCTTTCTGGTTGATCAAAATAAAATAGATGGGGCAACATTAAAAAAAAAAACAAAACAACTTTTGCAGGAATATTTGTGGACAAAAGGAGAGTTTGGAAGCAGCCAGGTAATCCAAAAGAAGCTATAAAAGCTAATCACATCAGGCAAACATATTTATGTTCCTACGGAAGCACTTTGTGCTGACTGAATCCAAAAATCCAGTATATCTAGATTTTTCAGTCAATGAAGGACATGGAAAGGAAATTACTTCAGTTTTTTTGTTTATGGCTGACACACTGACTTTGTTGTGCTGCATTTGTTATTGATGGGGACATGGAAAGTGAGAGATTTCATTAAAAGGAAACACAAGTAGCCAGGAGAACAGAAGAACTCCTTTTCTACAAGAAGTATCTCTTAAAACTGCATTTTGGTTAACAAAATTTTCTCCAAAGAAAGCTTCAGGATTGGCAGGTAGTGTGAGTGGCTGAAAGACAGGGGAATCCAGCTAACTTTGTCTTAAACAAAAGTTCCTGACTAGACAAGTTGATTTTAAAATAAAGAAAAAGTTTTGTAGCTTCGATTCTTAGTGCAAATATTGTTCACTCTGTGGTAATTCTCCAAACACTTCAGTTGCCTTTCGTAAGACTAATTTTAAGAAGAAGTACCTTGGAATTGAACTTTAATAAGTATAAATTCAAGTCAACTGAAGCACTGTGCGAGATCATGCTGAGGGAAACTCTTTAACAGGGCAAATACACTAATAGATATTGCCTATCACTCCTGCCTTAGTTATTGCTGTGGTGGAAACATGTTATTTTTTTATTTGTCCCTGCATTTATCATGCCATTTTTCTAGATTTTTGCACAGTACTTTTCAGCTCCTGGACAATTAGATCTTTGCAGTTGTCCTATCAAAACTAACAAGAGTCTAATTTGAATGGTGCACATTAAAATGCACACAGTTCTTAAACTACCTATTAGCAAGATAATAGCAGTGCTCTGCACTTACAGACTTGGAAAGAACAGCTATTATTAGATATGAATGTGGTGGTGGCATCACATAATGCACACTAACCACCACACAAAAATAGATTATCTTACAGTAATTACTTGGATTGCTCTGAAAAGGTTCACAGCCTTTCTCTCTTCCAGCAAACATGACACAGGCGCAAAGGATGCTCTTTTTCAGTTGGAGGCACTTAAAATATGGTGAAGAGAGGGTTTCAAAATAGTGCACAGGCCTCAGGGGTTGTTATCTTGCCTCGTGCCCAACACAAGAGCTATTACACAGCCACACTTACAATGAATTGCTCACATGTTCCCTATTCCTCTGTGAGAAGCATTTCAAGCTCATTTTGAAAGGTCCTCAGGTATAAATATGCCTTGAGGTACTTGTTTCAAAACCTCAAGTAGGGTCTTGAGTAAAACCTGCTGCTGTGGGAGGGAAAAAACTGCATTGTAGGTTAAACTAGAAAAAACAAGTCCTCACAAGTGACACAAAAACCTCAGCTGCAAGAGCCAGCGCTGCAGTAAATATCTGACTGTTTCATCTGGGAAGGAGAGCATGTAAAAAGCAACATATCCTCAGCCTCTAGAGCAAACAAAGAGACCCCAAAAAACCCAGCTGAGAGCTGCAATACCCATCCCTGGCTGGGCACCCCTACAGGCTCTGTAGGTGTGTGGGTGTGTGGAGCTCAGATAATCTCAGAAAGACTGACATTTTCCAGCTCAAAATTGCCCAAACTTCTAATCTTCTCTGACAGGGGAAATGTTTAGAAGCTGGCCTCTGAAAAACTGTGCCTAGTTTATAAGGCAAATTAAATCAACAGATTATTAAGTAGAGGACCATATTTTCTCATAAATGAAATACAGTAAATTAGTACAACATTCTCCTGATTTTATGGAAATGCCTGAGATTAGTCCTGTTGGTTTATTTGCATAGTGGGAGCATTAAAATCTTAGTTGAAATGTATGCAAAGAGCAAGGATTTTATTAGCTGGTTTCAACTCCTCGTGCAATTCAACTTCAAGGACAATACAGGAGTTAGTTTTAAATTCTTCTACCAGCTTCAAAAATCCAAAATTTCAATCAAGGTATACGATTAACATGTTTAATAGTCATACTATATATATAGTTATAATTGTGTGATTTATGTTTCGTATTCATTTTTCTTCAGAAAAAAAACCAGTACAAAATCAAACCAACAAAAATCCCTCCCACCTCCCCCTTCCACAAAGACTTCACCCAAAACCCACGCAAGAATCCCTCTCCAGGAGACAGAATCATTTAGGCTGATAAGTTTTTATAATGTTTTCAGATCTTTCACAGGTTCTTTACCTGCCTGGATCTGAAAAAAAAAGGAATCATTAAGCCTGTAGAAAGCTTGTATATCTACATCTATGGGAATAAATATTACTTTTAAGGATTCATGGGAATGTATAGAAATTTTCTACTTGCACACATTTGAGCCTGTCCAGCCTAACTCAATCAATTCTAAAGGAAAGAAGGTTTAGGACTGAGAGACTGTCAGATTTTGCACACTGAGATTACTGGATTTATTTTGTATTAGGTGGTGTAGTTCAAGACCTAAATTCTGAAAATTTTGTGCGTATTTATGACATCGAGGACCAAAGGCTTATTTATGAGCTCAACTGCAAGCAATTTTCTTCACCCTGCCCAAGTCCTCAGCTAAAAAAAATGCAATTAGCAGCCACTTAACAAGCCTCAGATGGTGCACTCAAACTCTCTGGGTGAGTTTATGAGCACAGGCACTGGGTTCACAAGAAGTCCAGGGCTTGTAGAGCCTGTGTGCCACCAAGTGCACAGGCACCCACAAGAGGCCAAACGCCAAGAAGGAGAGTTTCAAAAACGACTCCTGATTATAATTCCATGGCTGTGCAACAGGGCAAACTAAACGGCAAAAGCCTTTTCTTTCTGTCCTTCCAAAGTGTGAACTGAGCTGCCTCTGAGGAATTCTGCAGCTTCAGTGGAAGTGCTCCCATGAGGGAGAGCTGCAGGAACAGGGGCGTAAACCTCCTACTGTGGGACCAGTGTGCCATTTTATTTCTGCCATAATGCGTCCTTGTATCAAGAGTCAGGGGAGTAAAAAGGAGAGAGAAAGAGGTCAAAATACAGGAAAATAGCTGGGGCCTTGATGAGCTCATTTCCAGATTTATTTTCGTGGGATCTAACTCTCCTCAACAAAATATTGGGTCAACAACTCGTCCTCACTACAATATTTAAATTGGGTTTTTAAACTACTGAGCTGTAGTTGAATGAATTACAAAATTTTTGTGTGTTTACTTGTGGAAATTTCATTTGATTCTGGCTTGTACCAAATTTTCACTGTTGCTAGGATTCTCAAGTCTTGGCTGTGTAAGTTTATGTAATGCCAGTTTAGAGGATTATGAGGTCTTTAGGAGCAGCTTCTGGTTTTTAGGAGTGATCCTTCTCTGTAGCACCACAAAATTTTAAGGAGCCACGCAGGAGGAATTTTGTTCACATGCTAATATAGCACATTTTTAAGTGGTTTAATGTCTTAATTTTAGAAACAAATGTTCTTTAGTTGTTAAATTGCATGTTGTATCTTAAAAAAATCAGATAGGTGTAGTGATCAAAGTTGCAGGAGACCCAAATAAGCACCAATGTCTTTGTCTTGTGTAACAATCTCAGGATACAAAAAGACTTTTTTGAGGTGAACATCTTTGAAAATTATAATTTTCTCTTTACCATTATGATGCCATGGGATTAAAATCAAAATTAAGCCTGGAGGCCAAGGGATGTCTCACTGTGGAAAATAACCAACAGCACTGCAAAGGATAGAAACACCTAAGGTTCACACATGAACCATACAAGAACGAGAAGAATGAGTGAAATATATTCATTAAATGCTGATTTAACCTGTGGAGGATACTGCTCTATTCAAACAGGGACGTAGAAATGGATTTTCCTTTCATTTACTTTCACAGTCTCTCTTAAGAGAGATGGAAACCAAATAATGCTTGACTCAGATTGTAATGTTCTCTGGACTATTTGAATAGGTTTGTTACTAGAATAAATGTGTCTATCACTGTTTAAATATTTAAGTAATTATATTTAATGGCACAACCATTAGCCTTAGTGCCATTGGATACATATAGGAAGTGAAAGTAAAGCAAACTGAAAACCACTGATGAATGAAGAATGAGGGATGGTTCAGAGAGGACAGGAGCAGTGCATTTTGCAGCATTTTTCTTTAGTGGAAATAAACATTTAGTGGCTTTGCCAGCTTCCCAAATCTGCAAGTGACACTCCCCTAGGCTCCAGAAGCTGCTGCTTGGTAACAGATCAAGATCTTTACCATTAACCTACTGTGAAAACAAATACTGAGCCTTTAACAGTTTGAGTAGTTTGCTGCTCATCCATTCTGTCAAAAAATATCTGTCATTATGAAATACCCATCAAAAGAGAAGCACAGAAGTAGGCATCTTTCAAATTTCAGGAGAAACAGAGGACCATAATACAGAAAGTGCCACTTAGGAAAAATATTTGTCAGAAATCAGTCACAAGTGCACAAACCAGTACGTGTCAGGTGCAGAAAACAGTGAAACCTCTGGAATATAAAAATGCAGGTTGAAGGGGTAGTCAGAAAATGGTGCAACACATCAAGTGAAGAAGGGAAAAAAACACCTTGCAAGCTGACCCCATTCTGTCTGTAGGATGGTAAGTGTCCTCTCTCATTTAACTTTAAATCCAAGTGTCACTGTTTCTGGGGAAAAAAAAACCCCAAAAAGTAAGAAAAGCAATGTTATGCATTTATGTTCTCAATTAACACAATTAATTTTTTTTTTGTGAAATCTTGGATAGTTGTGTTTTTCAGGAGGTGAAGACAAATTTTTGGGTCACCTAACTATTCTTCTCACCAGCCACAGGATTTAAATCATGGCTAAGGGATGCAGCTGGATAAGTGACTAAAACCTCAAATGCTGCCTGCCTTTGTCAAACCCACTAAATAATGTCGTTAATCAGTAGCTAAATATGATATCTATATTTTCCTGCTAGTGATATTTGTCAAAGCTGTTGTGTAAATACATATTAAAGCATATTTCCCCAGTATTGGAGCAAGCAGGAGGCTTTTTGCTGCTTTTCCTCATGGTTTCCTGTAGCATCACTATCTTGGGCTAGATGGTGTATGAAAGACCTTGGGACCTGCAGAAGTTGAATAACCCTCTGCTGGCATTTACAGAAAATGTTAAATTACTGTGACTTTGTACACTGCAACAACCCTCAATTACTGATTTGTAGGAAAGCACACAGTACAGAAAATTCTGTATTGGAACTGCCTGAGGCCATGTGAATATATAAGAATGCAAGAACATTTTGTCGATCAGCATCTGAGGCAGAAACATCTTTTAAAGGTCATGCAATTTTTTTCTCCCTCTCTCACTCCTTAAGATTCTTTTCTTTTAATTAAATTTTCTTAGTTTGGGCATGGCATACATTAAAAAAAGCCGATAAACAAAGAAAAGTATATAAAAAAGGAAACAGCATTACAGATATGTAATGCCTCAATTTGTCATGGGTTCTTTCTTTGTTCCATATACAATGCTAGAGACTTTTTTGTCATTATTACCAAGAGAATTCACTGTTTTTTTAACAAATGAGGCTGCTTATTGTTGAAAAGCCTCTTCCTTTTCTATGAACAGCATGTTTATAATTTTACAGTTCCCAAATATTATTAATTAACATCCAGCCAAACTTCACTGTCATATGAAGGAAAGAAGGAAAAAACCCAAACCAAAACTGACCAAAACCACAAAAGCTAGTATTCATAGAAATCCTAAGATTTACTGTGGCGGAAAAAGAAAATATCCATGCAAGTATCCCTGCTGGACAAATATATATTGGTATAGCATAAAGAACTCTCAGAAAAGAGGCTTAATAAATAAGGGTAGCAAGGACACAAGGAAAAGAAGGTATGGGATTTCCAGAGCGCCTTGGGGAGAAGGAATAGAGGAAAGGAAGTGGTGGTTTCTATCTCCAGAAAGAATGCCATGACTAATTCCAAAGTGAAAATCAAATGCTGCTCCTCTCTTTGTGTCAGAGTTATCTTTCTTCTTCCTTGTGTGCCTTGATCAAGAAAGCAAAGGTGTTCTTATTTAGATTGTTATCCCTCGTTTCAAGTCGTAGCACTTCAAAGTGAACGTGAATACTTTCCTCAGAGCTGTGATTTCAAGCTGCAGAAGTCACCAGGGCATGCTCAGCTGTGAGTTTATATTTAATTCACCTCCCAAAGGCTTTGCTCAGAAGCAAAGCGCTTAAGAGTTATGCTATTTTAGTAGAAAGTTGTGATTCAGCCACCAGAGAAAGGGTTTGCCAAGACCTGGCCAGTCAAGCTTATTTAAACTGTAGCCATATGACCAAAATATGATTTGGTTTTTGTGGTATTTTGGTTTTTTTTTTCATAACTTTAGATAGGTTTAGTTAGCATATCCTTTTGTAACAGAGTTGAATCTCTAAACCATGAGTATCACTCTATCTGAAATGATCTCTGACGGATTCTTGCTGAATGTTTAATTGCTTATTACTAAAATTAATATTAATTTACTGTTTCAATTTATTTGTACAATGGAAATTTAAACTGTAAAACTGTAAAAAAAGTCCCAAAAAAACCCAAAACTGTAGCTTATCCCTAATAGTGGGATATTTTGCTCAGGGCAGTAATCATCAAGTCACTCAGAATCACACAAGTCAGTGCTGTGTAAGAGCAATGAACATCAACCTGCCTGCTTAGAGGGAGAGCACTGGCTCAGTGCTGCTCTGTGGCTATCAGTAGAAAGCTTCCCTCCTTGAATTAGATGGATATTGGAAGTGTCCTACCTTTGACTTTAAATCAGTGGCACAGACATCTGTTAGATTAGCTTGTTTGGCTTCCTCCCAAATGAGAACTGCAGGGGTGGAAAACAACATGAGTTGAGACTATTTGCTCAGAGAATCGTTGTTTCCAATTTTTCTCTCTGTCAGTTCCAAGCTGTGTTTTATGTGCAGCCCAGTCTCCCCCAATCCTTTGATATACTGCTGTTTGCATTGCTCTGGAACTGTGTTTAAAGACTCTGCCTAAGAGGTGAGCAAGGAGCAGACAGGTAAAATATTCTGGAGTTTTCCTAGAGGAGCTCCTGTGCTCTGCAGCATTTCAAAGCAGCAGCAGCGTGGCCACTACCAGTAATTACTTTTGCAGGTGACAGACACAAACTTGATAGATGTTTGAATAGATATGATCGTTTTTCCCACTAGCAAACAAGCAAATGATGCTTTTTGCTAATCTGAATTTGTTTTGGTTTTTCTCCCCCCTTACCTGCAGTTCTCGCAGCAGGGATTAAGGGACAAGGAATTTCTTCACTGAGAGGGATGTCAAGCCTTGTAGTGGGCTCAGGGAGGTGCTGGGTCACCTGGAGGTGTTCAAGAAACAGTGGCACTCAGTGCTCTGCTCTGGTTGACAAGGTGGAGATTGGTCAAAGTTGGAATTGACCATCTTGGAGCTCTTTTCCAGCCTCAGCAATTCTGTGATTTCACAGTTCTCTCAAAATTTAATTCTTTAAAAGTGTCTGGTGTGGGAGAGTTTCTCTCTCTCATGTGCTTCTCATGCGTTTTTCTGCTCTGAGATGGGCCCCTGCTGGGGCCACTCTGTGCTCCTTTAGATAATCCCTGTGCTGGCATTTTCAGGAGCAAAGTGAAAGAGCTGCCTGCTGTGCAGAGGTGACTCCTGCTTTGAGGGCTGATCTATGTTTATTTTGTTACACACAAGAACATAGTCCTAGATCTTTGTTCATTTTGCCCTTTTTGAATATGCCACAAAAACTTGGGAGAATCCCTTGCTTTATGCAGCTAAAGGTTCATGTTTCCAAAAGTGCTGTCTGGAGGACTTTCTACCTGATTATCTCTAACATTCCTGGAAGATATGTGACACTGATACAGATATTAATGCTGAAAGCAGGTACTGCAGGACACGTGGATAAAGGCATTTCCCTGCCTGCTGTTTTATGGCTCTTGAAACACATTCAGCAACAATTTGGTGCCAAATCAACTTTGAAGTGTGGTCTCCGACATTCATACGAAGGCAGACATCACTCCAAGTTCTCAACTTCACTGCTTTTTAAAGGCAGTCTCAGGCTGGCTGACTTGAGCTGGTTAAATATTGCCAGACACAATCTGGAGGCTTGTGAAGCATGCACATTCATCAGCAGTGCTCTTCCATACACATCTTCTACACTTAGCTCCATTTCTGGGCCTCCTGAGATGTGAATGTCAATCAAATCCTACTGTAACAAATATCCTTTGCCATAGCAGCCCCATATTTTATCCCAAAATCTCAAAATCAGTTGTGTTAGAGAACCCACTTTTTTTCTACTGCTCACTTAGTCTGGTCCTTCCCTGAGCTCACCTAAAGTAATTGTTTACCCTTGTCTGTGCCTGGATTTTCTATGCTTTATTCCACAAAATGTGAGTGGGGGTCTTCACAAGTTTGGTTTTTTTTGCTGTGATTGCATGAAATCTTGTAAAATTTACGGTGATGTCAATGTATCCACAATTATGCAGAGTATGTGGGTTTTGTGGTTATGGGAGATATAATTTCTTACCAAGAGATGACCAGAGGA
Organism: Struthidea cinerea; assembly: GCA_013397865.1. Classification (NCBI taxonomy): domain Eukaryota; kingdom Metazoa; phylum Chordata; class Aves; order Passeriformes; family Corcoracidae; genus Struthidea; species Struthidea cinerea. Next base: position 175,230 of record VZTI01005324.1, read on the forward strand.
TAATTCCCCAATAAAATTTTGAAACTGAGACTATAGGAGGCCTAGTATAAGCACTACGCTCCTAAACTGCAACTCCTAGGAAAAAATGGGTGAATTAATGAATAAATAAATATATAAATAAAATGCTTCCAGGCATCCCTTCCAACCTCAGCCTTTGGTTCCTTCTTCTAAGTGCAAGCTTAAAATACTATTATTCTTTCTATTGCTATTCTTTGTATCTTTTTTTAGAGATACTTCAGATAACTGTCCTGTAAATGAAGAATTTCTAAGAGTAAAGGAGCAAATGAGCCACCAATTCTTTATTTGAGCAAGACAAAGTCTGCAGCAGGAGCACTGCTTTCCCTTTCAGCAGTGGGGTCATGGAAGAAATCATTTCACCCAGCAATATCCATAGCTCAGGAATTAGGGAAGCCAGAAGGCCTGAAATTGAAGTTATGTAATGCAATGAAAGAATACGATTATGTTCTGTTCACACTATGGTCTTTGAAAAATACCTATTATGGGAGCAAAATATCAGTTCAGAAGCGGGTTTAATGGTGGAAATAAATGTACATGAGCAGAGTTTTCGAAGTGCACAAACACCCTAGGAACTCTGAAATAAACCTGTGGTGCAGAGAGAGGCTCTCTGCAAGAAGCTGTCCTTCTGCAGTCTCACGCTTGCCAAGACAATTTGGAATTATGTAAGTTCCCAAACTGCCAAGAAAAAGTGCAGGAAAATGATGGCTTGGATGTTCAAAAGTGCCTGCAGAAACTACACTGTTCTTCAGAAATTTTGGATATCTTCAGTTTGGCGGACCCTAAAACTGGTGTCTCTGGACAGAGTTCAAAAACAATGGTAAGAGTGGAAATATTCCCTTGTAAATTCGAGGCATTTGCACATTGAAGGTGTTGATAAATGCTGTTCTTAGATGTTCAGATAAGCTCACATACTTAAGCAGCATTGTCCCCCTCAGTTTAATGTATTTTCAGTCACTTAAAAAAAAAAAAAAGGAACAGAAACCAAACAAAACTATTTACTACTTTAGTTCATAATTATGGTAGGAAAAAGTTGAATTAAGGTAATTTTGTAAAATAAATAATCAAAATGTTTTTGCCATTACCTTCTGTTGGTCCATGAAAATATCTAAACCAGATCTTAGAAGTCCAAATACATTTTTTATTTTTCAGCTTGAACCTTTACCCCGATGAGAATTCACTCATTGCTGTGTTGCTTTACAGTCTGCCTTCTGTTTCCCCATTTTTTTTGAACTTTAAAATACTGGTACTACTGCTGACAGATTGGCCTGACTGCATGATGATGTTTCACCTCTTGCTGTACACTGATTTTTCAGGGAGCTGTAATGTAGATAAACATATCTTGAAGAGAAGAATCCTGGCAGTAATTTCCTATTCTTATATAAATCTCCTTCATGAGAGTTTTAAGTTTTTAGGTGCAAGAAACTGCATTCTTTGGAAAAGTAATTCCTAGCTAATATTTCATATTGTATAGTTAATCTCTAAAGGACTTTGATACATCTCTTTTCTGTCCTTTGCAAGTGGTTTTGATTAGAGAGTACCAAGGAATATACTTGCCATGAAAAAATACTATCAAAATTATGTCTGTATTCCCTTAATGATGTAATTATTTTGTTTCAGAATAATTAGGATTACTTTAATATCAAGTGGTGAATTTATCACACTTCTGTCCTTAGATTTTTGAATTCACCAGTGATAAAACAATTAATTTATTCTAGTCTTCCTGGCAGTATTTTTATCTATGAGAGTGTTTTCTTTGACAAGGAACATAATGAAAGTGTTGTAAAAAAAGTGAATAATTTGAGATCATCAAACATTTGAAATATAAAATAGGTATAGGTATTTGACTTCTATGTATTTTAAATATAACAAGGATGATTTTAGACTCAAAATCCCACAAATTCTTTTGGAATTGTATGACCTTGACTATTATTTCCTCACTGTTGCTGGAAAGACTTATATCTCAAGGTTATTCCTTTTTGCCCTTTAAAAAATGAGGGTTTATTTCCCCTTTTCCAGGCAGTGGGACCTTCACTGGACTGCCACAACTTCTCAAACATATATAACAAATATATCAAAAATATAACATTCAGGATTCTAAAGACAATTTTTGAACTTGAATCTTGTATATTAGCCACGTCAAGAAAGTCCAGTGACTCAAATAATGTATTAATTTACAGAACTTTCCAAAAATTGTACATCATGGAACATACTCCCTCTTAAGCTCATGCCTACATGAACCTTCCCCTGCGCGAAATTTGTCATGGAAGCTGCCATGTAAATTGATTTTCACTGAATAAAGCAGGTGACGTGGAAGTCTAGATTCCTCTCCACTTGATGAGAAATTGGATATGGCATTAATGATCCCATCCAAAGGGAGAATGACAAAAGGGGCAGTTCTTCAGCTCGCGGAGCCATATTCAGCCCTGTGGCATGAGTGCCCAGCCAAAAGTCTGTTTCTTCCATGCCAGTGGTGATTTTGAGCCAAGATTAGGGTTTCATTTATGTAAATAATCAGGAGAATGTTGCTCTTTGGACAAGTGTGAGTGCGATGTGTAAGCGAGGCATCCCAGTAGCTGCTTTTCTACCACTTCCACTATTTTGTTTAGATTTTTTAAAATGTGCAGCATATTCACTTCCAGAAATTATGCCCTCTCCTGTTCAGAAGAGCACTGAAGGCAATATTTATATCAAGCCAGCTGTTTAATTTGCCACAAAAACTATGAAACTCTTCAGTGAGTATATATTATCGTTAAAGTTGCAGCAGACAGATAACAAGGAAAAGGTACAGGATAAAATTTCTTGAGGGAAAGCTACTTTTCTGTGAAAAATGTAAATCCCCTACACTGCTGCATTGTTCTGTATAACAGCCATTTAGATATAAAATCAGATCCGTCAAGCAAGAAATGACACTAATCTTTGGAGATTTGGTAGGAAAAAAAAGCGAAAAAGGAAAAAGGAAGAAATTAAAACACAAAACTCCTCATATCTTTCACAGTGGGAATGAGAAAAATAAGGATGTGGTCTTCCTTGGGCATTACATTTATCTCCTACTGATTCTTGATTTTAAGACCAAGAAAAGGCATCACTACCATAGGAACTGGAACTGGAGTTAGAAATGTGTGTTACAAAACAGTCACTGAGAAGATGCCTCCACTCTATCGGAACACAGAGTAAATGCCTTAAATGCAGGGGGTTTTAATACACTGGGTGCCATGTGGAACTACCAAGCAAGGGTTTAAGCATGCAAATTTTAGGGTGCAGATTCAGAAACGCAAAACAGTGCCTGCAGAAACAAGGGTATACAAATTGCAGGCCTTTTGTGAAACTATGAGGTTTCCCCGTGCTGCCCACGTAACTGGTTCAGCGCGAAACATTTACGTCTTCAGGTGCTCCACCACAGATAAATTACCCCCCCGCCCTTTTCTTTCATTTTAAAAGCAGGCATTTTCAAAGAATTCGTGCTTGCTCCTGCACTCAAGAAGAGTAAACCAAAGCAGTTTCTTCTTACAAAAAATCCTGTTTGCTTGGTTGTTTAATATTGTTCTGGCTGAGGAAAGCATTTAATGAATCATTAATTCTTGCAGTGGGGAAGGGGAAAATTTAGCAATGTTTGTTAACCTAATGTGGTTAAAAATTCCTTTTAAATAACTTGGGGTTAAAAATGGATTTAATCTTCTTTTTTTTTTTTCTCTTTTTTTTTTCTCCTATTTAAGCCATAAAACCCTTCTGTAGTACCTTGTTGGATGATTTTCCCTGATTCTTTTATAGCCATTAAAATCCTCTAAGCTAGGAAAATGCATAATAACTATTATTACAAAAGCCATAATCAATTATAAAGATGATGTTTTCTGCTTTACCTCCCATGCTGACACAATTTTTTAAACCCTAACAACAGAATCAATTATGGTTTTTTTCCCCCCATTTCGTTCTGCAGCAGGTTGCTCTCTTGAAACACTCTTAAGAAAAAAAAAACAAACAAAACAACAAGACCCCAAACCAACCAAAGAAGAAACTCCTAGCTCCAAACCACAGTAAATATTAGAATAATATTATTTCTCAGGAGTATTTGAGCTTCTTTTCCTACCACCACTTGTGTCCTGTATGACAAATTTGTTCATAAATTCTGGTTTTCTAGACAATGTATTTTAGGTCATGTGTCTCTCTCTGCATGTTTTTCTTCCTAAAATGGTTCAAGGGCAATGGAAATTAGTGAGCAGTTAATGGAATAGTTGCATATACATAAATAACCAAAAGAGCAAAATCATAGGAATAAAGTTGATAAGTTTTATCAAATGCTTTATCGTAACTTGGTCTTTCACTGAGTGTAAGAATGTAAATGACTATAAAAAAAAATTGAGTACCAGCATTATTTGCTAGTTATAGGGGTATACCTTTAGAGAGTTATCAGGACTGAGGTTTTTTTTTTGTTTGTCTGTTTCGTATTTTTGGCTTGTTTGTTTGTGGGGTTTTTTTGTGTCTTGATCTGTTCATTTGCTTTGCATTTGGGACTGAGTGTTTTTTATTGCATTTTAAGCTCCATTTCTTGTATGTTTCTACTTAAGCAACGCCCAAATTCTGAGTCATCAAATTTCTGTGACATTTGACTCCTTTCATGAGATGTTTCACGTACCTTTACATACCTCAAACCAAGAAATGAAAGTGATGTTCTCCAAAAGCTTTTGAACAACACTGGGTGACTGCATGAAAGCAATAACAATGACCATGGAGTAAAAAAAAAAACCAAAAAACTTCCCATTCTCTCCTCACTGGATAAGTTCAGGTATTTGTGGAGTTTATTTGGCCTTTTTTTTTGTTGTTTTGTTTTGTTTTTGAAAACCCAAACAATTTGTTACTTTTTTATGTTTTCCCATGCTTCTATCTTAATTAATCATCCTCTCCTGCTTCAGCAAAAGCCCTCATAGAATGTAGTTTCTGTGGTCCAAATGAATTCCCAGAAATCCTTTCTTGAACTATTCCTTTATTAAATTTTAAAACTGAAACACATTTCCTTTAATAAAGGCCCAAGATTTACTGCAAATGTTCACAGATAAACCCGAAGTACATGAAGTTTCTTGAAGAAGAATATAATTTATGGAGCAAATTTCCTATTTAATATGTCTCTAATTCACCTGGCACACCTTCACCAAGTCCATCACATTTTCAAGGCTGAAGTCAATGACACTTCTCAGAATATGTTTCCTGGTGGGTTCAGTCTATCAGCTGTGAATTATTGGACACACCCGGAAAATTTAAACCTGCAGCTCCTTTGGGTATTCTCAGCTGTCTTTATTGAGACTGGGAGTGGTTAAAAAAAATTATAAAACTCCTTTGCAGTGATTCTGGGGATTTCTGGGGTCTGAAAACAAGTGTTTTGTCACCCTGTTCCCACTGCTTGTAATGCCACCCTAAACACTGCTTGATTTTCAAGAGTAAATCCCAGCTGTTTCCCAGCTGGGGCAACATGAGCTTCCTCTGAGCAGCATTCCCATTAGTTTCAGCACACAATCCATTTTTTACAGCTACAGTAGGGTTTTTTCTACTTTTATTAAGAAGGAAAGTATGGTTTTGAATGGCGATTAAGAGACAGGGGTGAAACTACCTGGACTGGCAGAAATAAAACAAACACCCCCGTCTCAATCATCAGATAAGAAACTATTATATTCATGAGTACCTGAAGAACATTTATATATAAATAAAAATTGACATTTTCCATGCCTTAATTAAAGTCTCCCCTGATGGGGGAGAGTTTTAGCCTCTTTGCCAGGAATTCAGGAGGCGAACGGGAACTTCAGCAGTCTCTGCTTTCAGATAGTTGTTTATTGAGTCTTATCAGAGAAACAGAGTCACTGACGTGACCCAGACACAGCACAGGGCAGAGAATGCAGGAGAAGCCCGCATTATCAAGATTAGACAGTCTTTTTAAAGGTAAATTATCCAATGAAAACGTAAAACGAAAGATATTTTCACTTTTTCACCAATGTTCCATAACTCACTTTGTCACGTACACAGGAACTGCGGAATTCTTTATCCAGTCACCTTAAACTACTTCTACTGCAGAATATGGAGGAATAGAAGAAGAAACAAGAAGGCTGGAGAACAACAACAATCCTCCATTTTGAAGTTTTTTACCTTTTATCTATTTACTACATTAACAAACCCAAAGACCCTAAATTTTCACCTTGTGATAATCTTACATAACATTCTATCACCTCGTTCACACCAGTGTAGATTCCAACTCTTCCCAAAGGGTAGGTAGTTTTCTCCATGGGCAAAGGTCAAAGACAGTGTTGTCCAGGGGCGTAGAATCCTTCAAAACAGGCAGAGAGATATTCTCTGCATTCTGGATTCCAACAATAAATAAATAAATAAATAAGTAAAATAGATATGTATATACACACCTTTATACACTAAGCTTTAAGGTTTCCTTAAATTAAAAAATTCCTTTAAGAGGGAGACAGCTCATTACCACCAGTGCCAGAAACTTCTCCTCTGTGCCTGTCTCCAGAGTTGGATGATTGTCACTTATTTTCTTCCCTGCTCAAAGTTAAGGCAGAGAAAGTGTCATCACAGGGCAGCTTTGCCTAAGCTGAACTTGTCTGAGCAGAGAAAGGGATGCTTATGATATTGCAGAATTTATTTCACAAAAGGTGATGAGGTTTTAGCTTCATGGATATATTTCACTGGGAAGCATAAACGACCTCTTTATATCTTTTTTTTTTTGTTCTGTGCTTCTCTCTCCTCTGCACTCACTTCTACCAAAAACATTCCTGCAGCACTTTGAAGGTTCTGAAAATAGAGCAAAGCCAGAAGCTGTCATTTTGTCACTGCTATTGTGCTGAATGCTGAGATGTGCTCAAATGCTGCCATGAGCCTTTTATGACAATATTTGATATCTGGTGAATAGAAAATACATCACTGTGAGATGAGAGGATCCAGTTTGTGTAATCATGATCATGGTGCTGCCTGAATGGACTCCCTTGGTAGGAACACAAGAAACACACTCAGGATTGTCAGTATTTTATCCATATCTTTAATTTTCCCCAGGCACTGTCTGCCCCCAAAATATCTTTTTTTAAGTGCCCAGGGCAGATTTCACCCCTCAGCATTTTGCCGTTTCCCATTTTGTAACCTACATGCCAGCTTTTGTATTCCTTCAAGAATGAAAGGGAATATAAGCAAGGTTAATAATGGTGGGAAGATTTGGAACATCAATGCCTACTTTTTATTATTTTAATTTTTTTTTCTATAATTCATGTAAGAATATATGACAAATATTTTGAAAATAATTGTTTAGTAAGAAAAGAAACAAATAATTGTTCCTGATGCAATCACACCAAGTATTTTTATTTATTCTGCTGATGGAGAAAATAAATAGGAAAAAAAAACCCCAAGAAACACACAGTTCTTTTGTAAATCTTTGATTTTCCAAACATCCATACTTGCACTGCTATACTTATTTATTCCTGATTCATTTTACCAAAAACAAGATTTCAGCGGGGATTCTTGTGTGACATTTGAATGTTTAAGGTGTACCCAAAGCCCAAGTTAGGCTGGGAAAGGCTGTATTTGTTCTGCAGGTAATTTAGCAAGGCAACTCTACCCAGATCAGTGGTCTGATGTGCTGCTGAAGCGGCCTGTCCTTTCTAGAGCCATGGAGAGTTGTCTGAGTCATGTCTACATGCACAAAATGCAACAAACACACTGGAAAAGGCAGAGTTGATTCAATTCGCAGCGCAGGGCTTTGGTATTTTCATGCTTGTGGTATGTTGAGAAGTATTACTGAACATATAGAGCCATGTCCAAGAGGCTTTGATTCCCAGGCAAATAAATAACCATTAGCTTTTAAAGTAATAATTTAAGTACATTTAAAGTGCAACCCTCCAGAGGATGAAACTGCAGTTCTCTCATAGCATCAGGTTAAGGCCCTGTGAAGCAGCTTGATTGTTCAGCTTGTCATACACAGGACACAAATCCAGATTCAATTTGGCCCTGAGCGAAGGGTGATAAACTTTATACAGCCAATAAAGCTTTGCTTAAGAATCTCCTGTCTTCAGGCACAGGAAAAAGTCACACATCAGCCTCAAGGAATCCTAGAATACCGGGGTATCTGGGGCTGGAAGGCACCTCTGGAGCTCACCCAGTCCAACCCCCTGCCCAGGCAGGGTCCCCTGGAGCAGTGGCACAGGAACGTGTCCAGCTGGGCTTGGGATGTCTCCAGACAGGGACACTCCAGGCCCTCCCTGGGCAGCTGTGCCAGGGCTCTGCCCCTCCATGGACAGAAGTTCTTCCTGCTGCTGGGGTGCAACTTGGGCTGGTTTATTTGATGGCCACTGCTCCCCATCCTGTCCCTGGCACCGCGGAGCAGAGCCTGGCACCATCCTCTGGCAGCCCTTGGAGGTGTCTGTGTGGATTGATGGGATCCCCTCTGAGTGTTCCCTTCTCCAGCCTGGCCAGGCCCAGCTCCCGCAGTCTCTGCTCGTCACAGAGATGCTCCAGACCCCAAATCCTCTCTGTGGCCTCCCCCGGACCCTCTCCAGCAGCTCCTGGTCTCTGCTGCCCTGAGGAGCCCAGGACTGGCCCCAGCACCGCAGAGGTGCCTCGGCTGGGCGGGGCAGAGGGGCAGGATCCCCTCCCTGACCTGCTGCCCACACTCTGACCGATGCAGCCCAGGCTCCCCCTGGCCCTCCTGGCCCCAGGACACTCTGTCAGCTCCTGGGCACCTCGTCCCCCACCAGCACCCCCAGGTCCTTCTCTGCAGAAGAACTTTGTCAGAGTGTGAGAACAGACCCTTCAGGAGGGCTGGTCACTGAAATATCTGTCACTTAAACAGATTTCACTGAATATATCAGCAGCAGAGGAACATTGCATGACATTACCTTCAATGATGTATTTGATACATCCACTTCCAATACCATTTAGTATGGGGTTGAAATATTTTCCTTTCCTCCAGGGAAAAAGTAAAAAAAAAAAAAAAAAAAAAAAAAAAAAAAAAAAAAAAAAAAAAAAAAAAAAAAAAAANNNNAAAAAAAAAAAAAAAAAAAAAAAAAAAAAAAAAAACAAAGAAAAATAGAAGAAAGGGCCTAGCTACACTTCACAGGTTTTATTGAAGTGAACTTTTAAAGGAAAATAATCAAGAAACAGTGTGAATATTAACCTTTAAGAAAGAAAGAGAGCGTTACATTTTTAGCCTAAACTGAAGCAAGACACTTTTAATTATATATCAATACCAGCAATATTAATATGAAAAGCAATAAAAAGAGGGTAATAAACAGAGGGTAGCCTGATGCTAAGTCATTATTACTTTAAGATAATTTTTTTCAACAGAATTTTCATGAAGTGTGGAGAAAGTTGTGACAACATGGTCTGAATTTCTTTATTTCCATGTGAGGCAGTTTAAACTTTCCTGCAACATTTTGCTTCATGTTCAAGGTAAGATATATTTAACTAACATTTTAGCTTTTAGGTATTCACATAAATTACTATTATGTGCATATATACATACACCTAAGTGTTTCTTTTCCCTTTTGAAGATGATAGAAGATATCTATTTTGAAATAAATGTGGCGTCCTACTGTATCTTCCCTCTCACCATACCAAAGTTACCAACTGTGTCATTACCATGTAGGGCACTTCTGCACTTAAATCATCTGCAGGAGCACAAGGAATTTCTGCATCCATGGGTAGCCCAGTTGTCACTGAGAAATTTTTGTCAGGACAAAATTAAAATATATTCAACCAGCATTCCATACAGTTTGTCTTCCCTAAAAATGTGCTCAGAATCTCTGCTAGAGACATAATAAAATGCAGTTCTTAATATTTCGTTCACTAAACCCATTAAGAAATGGGTGTGGAATACCATAAAATATAAAAATGAGTAGCAAAACCAAACCAAACCAAAATTAAACATATTTAAAATAAGATCAAGGTGTGAATAAAGATTTCACCTCTCATAACAAACCAGACTGCCAGTTTATAATACTTTGTTTTCAGGTTGGTCAAAGAAAGGTTGTCAAAACAGCACCATCATCATTTTTATTGGTGATATTCACTGAGCATCTAAAGTGGTTCTGCCTCCCTGAAACAACACGTTTTGCATCCATCGTTGTTTTCACTGTGAATCAAATTTTAAATACTCTCTGCTTTGCCCAAGAAAGGCAAAGGAGCCATTATTTACAATAATCACATTTTAATTCAGATGAGGAATGATAATCTAAAAACTGATTAAAGAAATTTACTGAGGGGATTTTGTGTGCATAGCTTATTGTCTTTGGTAGGACTGAGCTCAGGAGTGTGGTTCTAACTAATACTAATTCTAACCAATACAAGGAACTGGCAGGAATACAGAACACAGAACTGGTGAGGTATCACCAGGAACATGGATTTTTGTTTTGGTGGGTTTTTCCCCTCAAGAAAAAAAATTTCTAGTCATTCATTATACATGCTTACAGGAGTCATGGAAGATGAAGCATAGGAAGAGTGTACATTGTCTGGACCCTTCAGAAAATACTGTTGATATTACAACAACAAATAATTCACAGCTTTGCAGTGCAGGCAGCAGTGTGGGTAATAAAGAAGAGATATTAAAAAATTGGAAGCTGCATGCTGGTTTACATGGAATGTATCAGTTGACTTTTTAAGGGAGTGCAAAGAAGATGTGTTATTTCATGAACATGTAGCACATTTCACTCATAAACATGTGGGCTCAGCCCTCCTACCTGGGCTTTCAACCTATCAAAGGTCTGACCAGACCTCTGTTAATTTGGTTCATGTGATAGAAGAGCCAGTGTTCGTCATCATTGTGGGCTTCTTTGAATCTCAGTGGGCAATTTCTAGTGACGGATTCATCATATTCTACATTTTTAATTTTCCAGATACATCGTTTTCTACACCTGAATGGAGGTTATAGCAAGGTGTGAGTTGGGCTCTGCTCCCAGGAGACAGGGACAGGAGGAGAGGGAACGGCCTCAGGCTGGGCCAGGGGAGGCTCAGGGGGGACACCAGCAGGAATTTCCCCATGGAAAGGGTGCTCAGGCCTTGGCAGGGGCTGCCCAGGGAGGTTTGGAGTGCCCATCCCTGGAGGTGTCCAAGGAAGGGCTGGAGGTGGCACTCAGAGCTCTGGGCTGGGGACAGGGTGGGGATTGGGCACAGGTTGGACTCAATGGTCTCAGAGGTCTTTTCCATCCTAAATGGTTCTGGAATTCTAAGATCATAGACAGTGTTCCTCAAATGGTGAAAGGGAGCCACAAATTTTCATCATTCCCTCAAAATGGCCTCTCTTCTTTCTGTCTTCTTTTCTGAGTTGAAGGTGATTTTGATGGGTTGGGTTGTTGGGTATTTCTGTTTTATCTGATGTTTTTTTAAGTGTAATATGTAGGTATCAGAGTAAGCAGGGAATAATTTATATTACTTTATTGACATACAATCTAAAATTCCCTAAAATTCCCTGAAAATTCTGTTCTTAGGTTTTATTTTTATGGAATTCTAAAAACACAGAATGGCTGCAAGGTGCTTGGCTGCTCCTTGGGGTTAAATCATGACAGTGTTCAACAACAAAACATGCTATGGATAAGTTACTATGATAATTTAAACCTGGGTTTGAAGAATTTATCATAAGTGAAAGGAAAAAAACCCAAACCCAACAACAAATCTAATAAAGACTCTGGTGTTTCGAAGATCCAAAGCTGTAAATTTAAGAGTTCTACTACAGAGTAAAAGAGACTAAGTATGAAATATAAATTTAATTCTACAAAGTCATTAAGTGAAAAGTAATAAATACAGACTTTTTTTTGGTAGAAAATTGCGATTTAGTTTGTTATTTAATTAGAAAATTGTTATCAAATGGAACCAGGTAAAACCAGGTAAAACAAAAAGGACATGTTCAAAGTAGGACACAATTCATCACCTTGAAACAATATACTGTGGGTGAAAGAAGTGGGCATGGATTGAAAAAGTGACTATATTCACTTCTGGAGGAAAAATCCACCAAATACCTACATTGTCTAGCACCTGACCTGTGCCATGCCCTCGTCCTGGTATCTGTCAGCAGTCCCTGTGGAGAGGGGGATGGACTGTATAAACAAAATTACACTTTTCCTGTTGCTTAAAAATGCTACTTGGGTTATAGATACTCATCTGTAAATGAGTCACTGGCATTCAATTGCATTCATTGCTTTGATGGCCTTTATGTATCAAAAAAAAGGAAAAAAACCTAACAAAAACCCCACAAACAAACAAGCAAACAAACAAAAAAACCCCCAATAAACAACAACAAAAAAACCCCAAACAAACTCAAAAAACCAACCCCAAAACCAACAACAAAAAACCCCTACCAAACAAAAAAAAAGTCACCACTCGGTCCTTACTGAATGATGTTTTTGGGATATTTCCCAGCATAAAAGCCATCAGCTGAGCCTGGACACACAGTTTATGTGTCTTGGCAGCCGTGTTTGTGGTTTGTGTTTGGCTATCAGCCCCCGACAGGGCTCCTGTTTTTTCCACTTTTCTCATCCCAAATCAGTCTGTTTTCTCTAAGATCAACCAACATAGACCAAACCAGGTGCAACTCATATCTTACAGCTGCGGGAGAGGAGACTGGATGTTTTTGGACAAGTAGGTCTTGAGAAGTTTTGATGTAGAGCCAAGTAAAGTCTTCTCAAAATTCATGGAAAATATTTTTGCTGTGTTTTGTGCTCCTGTTTAGTTAAAAATCAGGATAGATTTAGTTAAAAATTTGGAAAAGATGGTGAAATAAATTTTAAAAGGTGATTTTAACACCCTCAGAAAGCAATTTTTCTTGGCTTTAATTTTTAAAAAAAATTCTTAATTTATTTTCATCATGAAAATAAAATATAGAAAAATAATTGTTTTAAAGCAAGTTGTCTTTTATACATATACATATATAAATATATATATTTTTTCCTGAGCTAATAATCCAATACTAGTCATTACCCTTGAATATGTAATTTCCAATCAGAGAAAAGCTTTCATCTGGATGTGGTCCTACCTTTCAAAGTGCCACGTGGCTTCTGTTTTCCTCAGGTTTTGTAGAAAGATTTTGGGTTAATGCATGGATTCTTAAGAGTTCGCAGAACAGATGAAATTCAAAGTAAGAAAATATGAAAGAAATTTAGAATAAAAGAAAGAAAGTGAGATGTGTTTTAATGTGACACTGAAAAACCAGTATTAGATAAAGTGGCATTTAACTTCAGCTTTGTGTGCTGAGGCAAAAATAAATTAAAATTTCTGAATTACCTTCTTTGGGATGAGATTAATGTTTCCCTGAAAATGCTGCGTCCACCACTCCTTTCACTCACGATATTCATGAAAGTTAGGTATTCATGTTCTCTGTTGCATTTTTTTTAAATTTAGAAATTTAAAGTTTTATTTTCCTGACTATTAAAGACAGTAGGAAGCGTTCATCCATCTCTCATCTCTGCTCTCATCTCTGCTTCCCCTACAGTTAATTTATAAGGTTTATCCATGTTCCAGCATCTCCATCTGGATGGTCAGGTGTCCAGGAATGCTCGACTGCCATCAAACCCAGCAGAAGTCCTAAACCCACATTTCCTTGGAGCAGAAATTCCTGGGTTTGTTTTGGTGAGCTCTGACACCCAGCAATGGTTTTGGCTCTGTCTGCACTCTGCTTTTCCAGCTCAGAGCCACCCTGCCTGCCTGGCTGAGAGGAATTGCCGTGGGGGCAAAGAGTGTTTCTAGGCTGTGGCCAAAAATCAACAGCCACGCTGCTGCCCAAGGCCAAACCTGGAAACACCATAATTATGGCATTGCTGGGATCAGAGTCCCAGAGAGACTGAGATATCCTTAAGCTTTAATAGTGTCTGTCTGGCTTTGGAGAAAATACTAGTTTAGCAGCAGCTGTTGACAGGTTACCAGAGAAGCTTAAATCAAAAGGTGAAAAATTAATGCCAAAAGAAAACACGTAAGGCAGGTAGAACCTCTTCCAAAAAAAAAAAAAAATCTAATCTGCAAGTACAAGAATTGTGTTTACAGGCACCATATAAATTGTTTGGGTTCAGAAAAAACGATCCAAAACCAGTTGGACCAAACTAACGACTGTCTGGAACAGCTGGAATATATCAATGCCACAGGGTAGAGGGATGGACAGCTAAATCATTTCTTTTGTCCCATAAAATTACTGGCCAAAGACAGGGTTTGAATAACTAAGCAAATACCAACAGATATAGTCTTGTTTGTTTGTCAGTGTGGTCGATCTAGATGAGGGTTTGCATTTCTGAAGCCAAGGGTTTTGTTGTAAATTATGTATCACCCAGGATCTCAAGTGAAGAAGGCAATTTTGAACCCAGTTTGTGATCACTCTGGGTTTCTGATGAGAAAATACAGTATTTTGAGTAGCTTAGTGCAGAGAGCAGCTGTTTCCAGAGTGGGGCTGAAGCACCTGCAGTCCTTTTGAAAGAGAATTGTTTTGGGAGATATTGCAAGAATAATTTGGTGTCCACTGCAGAGCAGACGTAATACCCATTTCGTAAATGTAAATATTCTATTCCCAGAGGTTCTGCACTGACCTTTCATTTTGAATTTTTGCCCTTTGCCAGGATTTTGAGACAATATGAACCATGAAGTTTGAAACACAGTGCTGCATTTATCCACTTCAAAAGCAATACCGGACACTTTTAACATGTAAAAGTCCTCCTGGGACAAAACCTCTTTGCTTATGATAAATTTTGTTTTCTCTCCCTATTCTCTTCTTCCTTAAGAGAAGACTTTTAAAACATCTACTATTTCTCCATTGGAAATTCAGGTAATAGGAAGGCAACAGCATTAAAAAAAAAAAAAATAAATAATAATAAAAAAATAATAATAATACAAAGTATAGCAACACTATTGGACATTATCTGCATTTTCCACCCTTTCTTCAGCTGGGGAAGAACATCTGCACAAAGACAAAGAGAACATTTCTGGGGAGATCTCTGGGGAGATCTTTGGTGGCACTTAGTCTTAATTGGAAACTGTCTTTCATTTCTTCTGAAGGCATCATTCTACAGAATGTGTTCCTTTATGGGTAGAAATTATAAATGTTATTTCAAAAAGCACTTTAAAACATGACAGATAAAACTGTAATATAAAACAGTCTCAGCTTCCTATCCCACCTGATCCAGGCTGAGCAAATAACACCTCTAATGTTTTCCAGTCTTTGTTGTCTTGTGCAGCATACTTTTTTATATGTATGTAGAAAATTTTCATGTCATTATCTACAAGATAAGGAGCAATATAAAGTTTTATAAGCATTTCTGAAAGGGAAAGATATTTACCTCACAATTATCTGGGCAAATATTTCTTCCTGGGAAGAAATTAAAACATTGGTTCTAGCTTTACCACTACTTCCTAAGCAAATAATTTTCAGATTAGTATTCCATTTTTAACATGGAGATCATGTGGATGATTAGATTTTTCTGTTATAACGCCTTTTTTTTCTTAGTATTAAACACAAAATAATATCACAGAAAAATAACAGGCTGTTCATTTGGTGTCTCCTTATTTGCAAAATTCTTCTAATCCATTCACCTGAGTGCAAGCTTCTTACCTGCAGTATGTGTACACCATATTTGAACGCTGAAAGAAAAGAGTTTGGAAGTTGATTAGTGTGGGAGGTCTACGTCTGTGATGGGGACATGGCTCAAAATATGTGAAAGACAATGGAAAATAAAAATTTTGTGTGGGGGGTCAGGCCATAAATGCAAACTCAGCAACAGACGTCACTTCTCTTTACTACTGGTCAGTAACAATCTGAAAAAAAGGGCACAAGGCAAAGATTTCCAGCTTTCTCTGTACGACATTTGTGAATCCCAAGCAAGAAACACTGTGTGGTGTTTTGTTCCTTTTTGCAAACATGGACGAGAGGAATGGTGCCTTCCTGAGGCTATTAAAGAACAGGATGGGTTTACTGGACTGTTCTTTAGCCTAACTCCAGCCTATTTAAAACATTTTGAGATATATTTGAGATCAGCTGGAACAAAAAAAAAAAAAAAGAAAAGAGATTGTCAAGCTTGGAAAACAAAAGTTTCATGGTAAATCTGTATGCCATGAAATCCAAGTTTCAGATTAAAGAAGGATTGTGATTCAGATACAATATCAATAATATTCATGGCACTTCAATTTGATTGTAATATTTCCACACAAAGTGTTCATTTTTATCTTTATTCTGTTGGTCTTGGTTTGTTAATTTTATTTAAACATGGTGTGGTCTCTGAATCACAGAATCACAGAACATCTGGGACCTCTGGAGATCACCCTGTCCAACCTCCTTGATCAGGGAAGTTCACCCGGAGCAGGATGTACAGGGCCATGTCCAGGCAGGTTTTGAATATTTCCAGAGAAGGAAACACCACAGCCTCCCTGGGCAGCCAGTTTCAGTTTTCTGACACCTTTACAGTAAATTTGTTTTTCTTCATATCCAAATGGAACCTCCTCTGCATGTGTTTTCCTCATTGCCCCTTCTCCTGTTGCTGGGCACCAAATGCCAGATTTTAAACCTTTTAAGGCCTGTAAAAGCTTCTGTTTTGTTGAAATGTACTTAGTACACATATTCCAGTATTCTGGAACCCCAACAGCCCAACAAGTTCTCTTTGTGCTGGGTTTTCCAGGGGTATCAGAGAATCATAGAACCCCAGAATGGTTTGGGATGGAAGGGACCTTAAAAGCCCATCCAGTGCCACCTCTGCCATGGGCAGGGACACCTCCCACTGTCCCAGGCTGCTCCAAGCCCCAATGTCCAACCTGGCCTTGGGCACTGCCAGGGATCCAGGGGCAGCCACAGCTGCTCTGGGCACCCTGTGCCAGGGCCTGCCCACCCTCCCAGGGAACAATTCCTTCCTGATATCCTATCAAAATCTGCCCTCCTTCATCTTAAGGCCAGTAGGGTTAATGCTGATGGATTATGTGTGTTTCTTGACATTATTCTAATGGCGATGCTACCGAAGGCCCTGCTTTCAGTGCCCCAAAGTCCTCAGTTTCATTACTGATCTATTTAGTAGATATAAATAGTGTTCTAGATACATTCCCTGCTTGTATCTAGACCACTGCCCTTTGTACCATATCCTCACTGGTCTTCACCCATCCCCTAGCCACCTCTGTGTGGAGATGGAAATTTTTTACTGACTCGTAGTGTGGATTGCAAATCAAAATTAACCTCTGATCTTCACAAAACAAACAAACAAACAAACAAAAACCCCAAACCAAACACTTAAAAAAACCCAAACCAAACCAAAACAGACTATGAATACCTTTGCAACAATCTACCAGAATGTAATTTTACTTCTTGGAAAAAAAACCCCACCAAAACGTAAAGAAACCCCCATGGATATGATAGTAAAATATCCATTATATGAAATGATGATTCATAAAATGGATGCCTGGAAAATGGGTAGACAGATGTTTAACATAATATCTTCCTCAATAAAACAGAGTTTTAGTTCAAAGACATCCTGTTTATTTCCAGACTTGGAATACTTCTGGCTCCAAGTCTTCTTTGTTAGGAAAGGCCTTGTCTTGAGGCTGCCATCTAAATATTTCCAATTTATGGGTTTTTAATGTGTCTCAAAAACTTATCTATGGCTATTAGGCTTGAAATGGAAATAGGGATTGCAATATACATATAATTCAAAGTTGTCTTTTTTTTTTGGTTTTTAGCTAATGAAGACTCTGAAATAAAGCCAAAAAAATGGGAAAAAAATGCAAAACTTTCAACACTTGATCTAATAGGATAATGGCATTGTAGTGGCCTCACTTGCTGGGTTCACAAGATCACACAGTCCACAGAAATTATAGCTTCTAAAAATAAAAAAAAAAAAAAAGAGACAAAAGGAGAAAAAGGGCTTTACTTCTTAAGGAACTAATTTAAAAGTCAGCACACATTGTCTCTTCCCAGTGAACATGTTTCCATAACTAAAAAGTTACAGCTACATGCAGCCATTTCAGGCATTTTATTTCTCCTGTTAACATGGAGTATTCTTGAACACAAAATCCATTTTCTATTTTCCAAAGGAAAAAAGAATTTACTCTGATGCATGGGAGGAAATTTGGAGCTGAAGTTGTCTCACAGCAAGCTGTTTTATCAGGGTCTGTGGACCCTTAGGGAACACTGACTTCTCTGTACTTATCTAGATTAGAAAATTTAGCACATTAAGGCACATCTTTCAGCTAGCTCTGCATCAAGGGTGTTTGACACCTCAGCACACAGCAGGAAAACATGGAAATTGCATGTTGGGGATTGCACTGAGACAACTGTGGCAAAGGCATCTAAGAAAGGACCAGTGGACAGACATTTAAATAAACACAGATCCTGTGATTTCCGTGGGGCAGGGTTCATAAACCAAGTGAAAACTGACTTATTGCCTTGGGAAAAAAAAATAATAATTCTGCAGTCTGTAGTACTGTATGAAACCCCTGAAGAGATCATTCAGGGTAATAAAATACTGATAATCAGCTCTGGGACCACAGAAGAAGGTTAATTGCCCCTATTACTTTATGAGCATGCGTGTTGAAAGACAATAATTTGTGTTCTCGAGGTGCAGGTTTAGTAATGCTTGTGCCACATTATTGAGTCTGTGCTGATGGTACAGTTGATTTATAACACTTTATCAGAGCCAATTAGTTAATTATTTGGATAGATCTATGAGGTGAAGAGCAATATCAACACATCTTATAAATATTTATAGTAGTCAATACATGCAAATATTGACAGGAATAACAGAAGTCGAAGAGGAGAACGCAAAATGAAGCAAAAATTCCTTTCCACCCTATTATTTTTACTACCCATATCAGTCATTTTAGTGCTATCTTTTGGAGCTGAAGAAAAATGTTCTTTTCAAAATTTAGAGGTTCTCTTGGAAAGAAGGAAAAAAAGCCATTTTCACTCATCTGGAGAAGTGCCTCCTGTTTTACACAGGGAACCGAAACTTTAATTTCTATAAAGACAAGGCCACCTTTGCGAGGGATGTCAAAGCAATTTCTCGGGTCAAAGAGTCTTGAATTCAGTATTCCTGATTTGGAAAGAATAAAAAAATATTGTTCCAGCAGTTCAACAAATCACAAGGTCATGTCCTTAACTGAAAATTCCACTGAACCTGCTGGTCAGTCATGGACTTGCTGTTGATTGAACATACCCACTTCAGAAGAAAATCCAGGCCCTTCTGATGTTAAATTACACTTTATGGTGTGGTAGAAAGTTTTGTCTAGTCTATTTAAGATATAGCTTGAAATGTGCCAAGCAACCACAATCATGAGCCACTCCAAAATTTCTTTGTGACTTATTTTTTCTTGAGCAAAATCAAGGAAATAATGTTACAAATTGAAATAAAGACTTAGTCTGATGATTCATTTACAGGATGAGAGGTCTGGATGACAGAAAAACTGTAGTTCTTTTAGTTGAAATAGAAAAGGTATCAATCAGCTACATGAATTGCTGCTTAATCACATTTGGAAAGCCTGTAAGTGAAATATATGACATTACATCCAACATTTAATTACCATATCCACATGAATTTCATTAATTTCATTATATCCTTGAATTTCAGTCATCCTGATTCACTTCATTCATTTGTACTGAATAAGGAAAGCTTTGGGTCATGACAGGCTAAGAAGGAGAAGTGTAATAATTTAAACATGTGTGGACACCTGGTGCCCCCCAAAGCTGCTCCATCACTCCTCTCCTCAGCTGGACAGGGGAGAGAACGTACAGCAAGAGGCTCAGGGGTTGAGATAAGGGCAGGGAGAGGTCACTCAGCAGTTGCTGCCATGGGCAGAGCAGATTGGGCTCAGGGAAACCAGTTTAATTAATTACCAGTCAAATCAGAGAAGGGTAATGAAAAACAAGTCTATGTCTTAAAACACCTTTCTCCCACCACTCCCTTCTTCCCAGGCTTATCTTCACTCCTGAATTCTTTTCTTCCTTTTTTTCCCAGGGGTGCAGAGTTTCAGGGAATGGGGGTCGTGGTCAGTCCATCCCACGTTGTCTCTGCTGCTCCCTCCTCTTCAGGGTTTGGACTCCTCACCCTCTGCCCCTGCCCCGCTGTGGGGTCCTTCCCTTGGCAGGCAGTTGTAGGTACTAAAAAGCTAGCAGCAGAGAAATTCTTCAGCCTTTTCTCAATATTCTCTGAGCAGACTGTCTTTCCTATGTAAACTATTTTAAACAAGGTCACAGTTCCATAAACTTCTTGCACCCGCAGGCTGTTTTGAAAGATTGTTATGGCTTCAACTTTGAAAATATTTTGGAACAGGGATCTTAAGACTTGGCCAATCCTCCCAAGGGGTGGATGGCCAAGGAACCAATTGCCTATTGCCACTCAACACACTTTTTGTGATCTATCCTATATAGTAGTCAGAAAATTATTAAAGAAAAGCTTCGGCTTCCACTTGTTCATGAGCCTGGACTCTGTGGCGTTTTCTTTATGCGCCTCGGACGTAACAGCGACAGGCAGTTCTCCATGAACTTCTCCGATGTGAATCTTGTCCAGGAGCTGCAGTTCTCCAGGTACATCCTGCTCCAGTGTGGGTCCTCCTCAGGTTCAGTCCTTCAGGAACTGGTTTCTCCAGCATGGGTCACTTCCATGTGGTCAGTCCTTCAGGAAGCCTCTGGTCACACGTGGGTAGCTCCTACAGGGTTAGTCCTTCAGGAAAAGGCTGCTGCTGAGTGGTTTCCCCTTGGGATCAGTCCTTCAGGCACATCCTGCTCCTGTGTGGCTCCCTGTCCGTGGTGTCAGCCCTTCAGGAACAGGCTGCTCCAGCATGGGTCTCTCCCATGAGGTCACAAGTCCTGAGATCGACCCTACTCCATGGTGGGTTCCTCTTCCCACAGGTCCTGCCAGGACCCTGCTACACCTCGGGCTTCCCATGGCACTGGACACACTGCTGTCCCAGCAGCTCCTGACAGAACCCATCCCTGCATCCCTCCCACCATTAAATCCTGGACACCCAAACCCAGTGCAAGGTGACTGCTTGCAGACGTCTGGGAACTCTCCCTGCTCCACGCGGGTACAGTCCCAGAAGCAAGAAAAGTTCATTACTGAAGACTTGCAGGCACGACTGTAGTGAAAATACGTGAAAATAATGACAGTAGTAGCCAAGAACGTGGGAATTAAAATACGCCACAAAGTAGGGTGAAAACCAGGAAGCTCTACCCCAAATAATATTGACAATTCCATGATCGCAGGACACTTAAGGAAACATCTGCTTTCCACTACAGGGTCATTTTACTCTCCACAGTGAAAAAGACATTATACAGTTTGTGAACAAAAATAATATTTTTAGGTAATATTAATCTTATCCCTCTTCCATCCATAATAGATGATTCCTTATTTTGCATCTTAATTCACTCCCTTATAAATACGCAGGAAAAAAGTTTTGTGTTTCCTACAGTTTGGGTTTTTTTTTTTTTTTTTTTTTTTTTTTTTTTTTTTTTTTTTTTTTTTTTTTTTTTTTTTTTTTTTCTGGAAGAGTTATCCAAAGGAGAAAAATAGAAAAGAAAGCTGAAGTTTATTTTATTTTCCTTTTCTATTTTCTATGCTCTGTACTTCATAAGAATGGAAATACTGATGTTTTCTTTGGAATCACATAGCTGTGAAAGTATTCACAAGGTAGGGAACCTATTCCAATCTGCCTTTTAGCTCTTTTAAAGGTGGAAAGGGGAAGAATATAAGAATATTTATTTTCAAATCAGCTACATCAGCTGTAAAATGAAATATCTGGGAAATGTCTCACATTAGTCACTGTATACAACTTGTAAAAATCACTCTTTTTTGTTAAACACATAATTTCAGAGTGCTCAGAATTATGAGATCTATCAAAAAATGTTATTAATTACAGACATTCATGTAGGCTGTTCAAAAAATGCTGTGATTTTGTCAGTGTTTCTTGAAGGCAATGATTTCAGGCTTTGTAGTTTTTCATTGCAATAATAAACAGGGCAAGAAAAATACTCAGAAAATAAATATATAAACAATAATAATTTTAAAAATCCTTCCGCCAATCAGAGTCAGCAAGGCAATCCCAAGCTAATGGGAAGGCATTCTAAAAGGCAACCAAGGATTCTCCTGATATCATTTCAAGGGTAGACAGACCAGTGACAACTTCTCCACCTCTGACTGTGGTTTGAAGGAGGTGTTTTGGAATGGAGGCAAGTGTCCTGGGCTCCAAATTTCTTTAGAAGTAAACAATTCCAGTCCACTTTCTAATCACTTTTGAAGAGTCCTGAATTATAGAGGTGTCTAAAGAATTCATGTTCCCAAGAAGGAGAGGAAGGGGACTGTTGGAATCCAGAATGCAGAGAATATCTCTCTGCCTGTTTTGAAGGATTCTACCACCTGGACAACACTGTCTTTGACCTTCGCCCATGGAGAAAGTTACCTACCCTTTGGGAAGAGTTGGAATCTACACTGGTGTGAGCTAGATGATAGAATGTTATGTGAGATTGTCACAAGGTGAAAATTTAGGGTCTTTGGGTTTGCTAATGTAGTAAATAGATAAAAAGTAAAAAACTTCAAAATGGAGGATTGTTGTTGCTCTCTAGGCTTCCTTCTTCTTCTATTCCTCCATATTCTGCAGTAGAAGTAGTTTGGGGTGACTGGATAAAGAATTCCGCAGTTCCTGTGTACGTGACAAAGTGAGTTATGGAACATTGGTGGAAAAGTGAAAATATCTTTCGTTTTACGTTTTCATTGGATAATTTACCTTTAAAAAGACTGTCTAATCTTGATAACGCGGGCTTCTCCTGCATTCTCTGCTCTGTGCTGTGTCTGGGTCACGTCAGTGACTCTATTTCTCTGATAAGACTCAATAAACAACTATCTGAAACCAAAAACTCTTGAAGTTCCCGTTCGCCTCCTGAATTCCTGGCAAAGACACTAAAACTCTCCCCCATCCAGGGAGGCATTAATTAAGGCATGGAACGTGTCAGGGACAGTAACACATCAACATCTGGTGCACCTTTCTCAAAGGGGGGAAAAAGATATCCTAGTGTGAGTCCAGGGCATGGAACGGGCTGTCCAGGGAAATGGCTGAGTCACCACTTCTGGAGGTATTTAAAAGGTGTGCAAATGTGGGTCAGACAGGTCAGTGGTTCCCAGGGACCTCCTTTCTACTCCTTTTAATAATGGGTGCATCATTTCCCTTTCTCCAGTCTCCAAGGACATCGCCTGTCCGTCATGACTTGTCAAATGTCAAGGAGAGTGGCTTGGCAACTGCATCATACCCTCAGGAGTCTAGGATGCACCCTGTCAGGAACCACAGGTTTGCGTGTGTTCATGTTCATCCCAAAGCTGACTTTGTCCTGTGATGGGAGCAACTTCACTGCTCCAGTCCCTGTCTTGATTCTCTAGGACTTGAGCAATGTGGGAAGATGTATTACTGTTGAAAACTGAGGGAAAAAGATTTGCTGAGCACTTTGATGTTCTGTGTGTTGGCTGTCACCAGCTTTCCTGTTCTATTTACCAAGGGGGGCACCTTTTCTTTAACACCCGCTTTCTGGCCAGTGCACTTCTAAAAAGCTTTCATTATTCCTCAAATCCCTTGCCAAATTCAGTTCCAGCTGTGCTTTACCTTTCCTAACCCCCCCTTCTCCACACACAGGTAGTGCCCCTATGTTCTTCCCAGTACATACATCCCTGGTCCCATTACCTGGGTATTTTCTTCTTCTACTTTAGTTTGACCACGAGGTCCTTCCTGAGCAGTGCAGGTCTCTGCCTTTGTTGACCAATCTTTTACGTGTCGGAATTGAGAACTCTTACGCTTAGGAAAAATGTCCTTAAAAAGCTGCTGGTTTGGTTTTCCTCCTTTTTCACTGAAAGCGGTGGATTCCAAAGGAATCCCATCCACTAGTTACTTAAAAAGGCAATAAGTTTGTTCTCCTAAAATTCAGAATCCTGACTCTACACCTGGCCCATATCCTTCATAATTGTGTGCTACACCAGGCCACAGCCACTGTAGCAAAGGCACCACCAACACTGACATCCCTAGTCAATTCTTCCGTGTTGGAACAGATCCTGCAATGCTTCTCAGGTGAATCCCATCATCGCCAACAGCTTCTCAAAGGTTTATCCACGATCACAGGAGGCAAAATCTTGAGTGTGGCACCGGCCACACGTTCACTTGTTCCTCCCTAAACCCCTGACTCTGGCTGGAAGAACAGAGGACACCACCACCAGTGCTCCACATCCTTTTAATATTTTACTCAAAGGGACACACGGCCTGTTCTGGGGGTTCTTAATTGAATTGTTGCCACATTGTTGGACCCTGTGTGGAATTTTAGGAGCAGATCCATAGGAATCATCAAACCCCCGGCAGGCAGAAAATTACTCCAGAGAAAATTGTCTGGATGGCAAATGAGTGTTTTGGTGCCTCCCAGTAAGAAATGTCCAAAAACTGATAGTTTGTATGTTTTTCTGCTGGCGGGTGGGTGGTTGCAGCAGCTTTGCAGGGTTGGCTTCTCCTGGATCCTGTCCATCACTCATGTGCCTTTCATTAACCACCCCCAGAGCACAGAATCTGAGATGCAGGAGCAGTTTAGGGGACAGGGTAAAGTTTTCCTTCCCCCCGAAGCATAAATGCAACATGGTTTAGGACTCCTCAGCCTCTCTCCACACAACAGAACACACATTTATAACCAAATTATCTAAATAATGGCACGGAATAGGTTAGTACGAAAGGGGATTACCACAGTTTTTCCCACTCATGTCTTACTTAGCAGGACAAATGCAGAAAGGCTCTTTGTTTTTGATTTTGTTTTGTTTTCCATATGTAAGCATGGCTTTCTTTGATACCAGGCTTCGACAGTTTCTGTATTATCATTGCGTATTTTCTCAAATTTTTCCCCGTCTGCTTTTAAAAAGTAAACTGCATGCGAAGAAAGCCCACGGCAGAGAAATACTGACACATATAGAGCAAAAGAATGACCTGATTTCTTATAAAATTATGGAATATTATTTTACTCTGCACAATATGGCAATCCAGCATGATTTTGAGTATATGCTAACTTAATGAATTTATAACAAGGAAGTACACTCTGTTCCTCTTGGCTTTCTACCCGGGATTATTATGGAAGCTCAGGGAAGCAAGGAAGGTAGCTGGCTCTTTGTCTGGGGCAGACTCAGCTTTCCTTATGTCTCCTGATGACTCCAGTGAAAGGAGTTTTTAGCAACTCTCATTAAGTACTGCCCCAAGAAGGCCTCCAAAAGGCTTTTTTCTCTCCCCTAAAGCCAATATCCCTCAGTAAATCCTAAGATTTGATCTTCGATTTGCCATGAGGCGCTTGCAATGACGAGATTTACCTTCCCTCCATGGTTTTACAGCTGAAGCCTGAGTGCTTCCACTTGTGCCCTGTGCATCAATTTATTGGTGTCTCATCATCCTTGCCAGATTCATTTATTTAATTTGCATTTATTTAATTTGTCACATTTCAGTTTGGCCCATGCAGGATACCAAGGTTCAGCCCAAACTAGCCAATAAAGCAGTAGGTCCACTTCTAGCAGTCCATATTCCTTTTTCTGTCTCTCTATAGTCACTTTTTATTTTAAAGATGTGAAAAGTGTTGCCTCTTCTCCTGTGTGCAAGATGTCACTGAGTAAACCTGGTTTTTTTTTCTGCATCTCTTATACTCCTGATGTGCTGACCATCCTTTATTTCTGCAGTTTCTAAGAATAATTCCTCTCAGGGGAAATTATAGCTTTAAAAGATGATTGGGTATGTATGCCATGTGGACATGTAATTATATACATGTATATGGCAAAATCAAAAATGCTAATCTCTCCTATTTAAGGTTTTAGCACTTGGGAAAATTTTAGAAGCTTGAAGGCGTAATATACTATACTTTTTCCTAAAACATTTTAGTACAGTGACGTGCATGTGAGCTACTGAACTCAGGCTCTGTCTCAGGGTACAACTATTTATATATCATTTCTATTTTAGAGCAAGTGCTGTCTTCACATCAGCAGACTTCTTCCCTCACCTGTGCACAGAGCAGACTGCTGACAGGTTGTCCCGATAACACCTTAAAAGCAGAAGGAATGAAACATATACAAATACGGCATTTTTAAATGGGTTTTTTTTTTTAGATAACAATGCTTAAAAAAAGATCTTATATGCTGTTCCAGGAGATGAATTCACTCGGTGTGAAACTGTGATATTGCCAACTACTTTCACACACCTGTGCAAAAGCAACGGGTCTAAATGAAAATAAAGAACACCAGTGTTAGATTCAATGTGCTAATAAGACACAGACCTATATTTTTAGACACAAGCTGTTTCAATGAACTTTTGTTTTTTTTGGTCTGAGAGTGAATCAGTCATTCCAAGGAGACAGAGTGGCTTCAAAGCTACCTGGAAGGTTGAAATGGGAGATCTATACACAGCACAAACTCTGTCTTCCAGTTTACCTTCTCTTCAGTCTGGGATAATAGCACAGGCATATGTGGAAGGTCCAAACCCCTTCATAAATAGTAAATGGGAAAGAGATTACCTGCAGTTGGGATGCTGTGATAAATATTAGTAGCTATTGTCTGGTTTTCTTGATGTGCATATATTATTTAAGATCTGTAAACAGTTCTGCACGTGAATGTCTGATTAAAGCTTCTCTGAACAGATTTTTTTATTTGTGAGTATATAAAATGTAACTTCTTTTAGCACTTTAATATATGTCACAGTTTGATTTTACTCCAGTTAAGTCATGGTGCTTTCACAAAGTCAAAGTGCAAATTGCCCCCCCAAATTTCCTGTGTAATTTTTGCCTATGAGTACTTCTGTTTGCTCCAATATTGGGTTAAGAAATGCATTAATTAAAGACATAAATGCAACAAATATTTTCACAATAATCCTTTAATTAAGATTGGGAGATAAGGGTTCTAGCAGTAAATGACACACGCAGTGGGTGTAGCCCAGAACTGGTTCCAATGTTTTTAATGAATTCTGAAGATGAAGGATGAAAACTACGGTTTTTTACTTTTTTTCTTTTTTTTCTCTCCCCCACTTATATGTAGAAATAAAGGAGGTCAGGAGCACCTGATTCCCTTCTGTTCTTTTCTGGGAATTTTAAAGTACCTGAGTTTTGGTAATTTAATACAGTAATGAAAAACAGGTGTTATTTATTTGTGCTTCCACTCATTTCCCACCGTTACCACATTTTAGTCTCTCGCTCTGAATTAACACCACTGCTGAAAGCACCTGTGAGGTGCACTCCTCCAGTGCATCTGGCTGCACAGTGAGATGAAATACAAACACAAGGCAGTCACAGGATTACCAGGATTTTGCTGGGGACTTCGTAACACAAAGTAATGCACCCCATTCCCCGGCTGCTTTTCAGTTTCTCTTGCAAAGCCTGATGAAACAAAAAGACAACCAGGCCAGCTACTGCTAAAGCAAGTTTTCTGTGGCATTTAGAGATAATGAAAGCAATTTGCTGGCTTTTAAAAGAATGCTCTAAAAGTTGGTGAGTTTAAGTTTTGCTTCTCGCATTGCTTGGAGGAGGAAATGGCTGCGTGACCCACTGCCTCTGAATGTGCCTTTTTTGTAAGAAAACAAGCCAGGATCCTTCAAATATAAAAACCCATCTGGCTAGATCATTGTGCTGCTTTAAATTGGCCTGCCTAACGTTTTGGAAGGGAACACTCGGGACGTTTCAAGTACAGGGTACATGCACAGCCTGAATTCACAGAACCTTAGAAACCTGGAGTCATTTCTGTGGGAGAAGGCTGGAATCGATGATCTGAGGGGTCTTTTACAAATTAAATGATTCAGATATTCTGTGATGATTAAGAGATGAGATCTCACTTTGGTTTGCTTGCAACAGATTCCTTCTTCCTTTGTAAAAATTTCTGCTCAAGAAAATAAAATGTTTTGATTTATGTTCTGTAAACACACAGGCTGCGCTGAGAGGAAAACTGTGGGTGAATCACAGGTTTCTCCTCTAAGAGAAAAACTACATGAGACATCCCATCTTCTGCTGCTACCCAGATATACATTGATTAAGGAGAAATTACAATTTCACATCTACAAGGTCCACAAACATGGTGTGATCACACAGCAGTTGTTGGGTTCCGCCATCCATAGCGGTGATACACAGTTTTGGGAGTCAGCTACAAGCAGAATAAACATTGCTTTTGTGTTGGTGTCAGTTACATGAGAGAGAAAGGCCAAGAGTTGCCTACAAGCAAGAGCAGACTCTTCTGTACACCTTTACCATGTTCATGGCATCTGTCAACAGGGTCATGACTGCTGCCAGGTCAGACTGGGAAATCACGGGTCCCATATCCATATAGGAAAATACTTTTCCTTCTGTGAGAGGGTGCCCGGTTGTCCAGAGAAGCCATGGTTGCCCAACCTTAGAAGTGTCCAAGGCCAGGTTGCACAGGGCTTGGAGCAACCTGGGATAGTGGAAGATGTCCCTGGCTGTGGCAGGGAGTGGGACAGGATGATTTTTAAGGTCCCTTCCAGCCCAAACCTTTCCATGATATCCAGTTTCAAATGTGTTGCACAGACATGCAATACCTGAATATCTCTTGGTTGAAAAAGTGAATGTTCATCCCCTAAAAAAAGATTCACACCAGCTGAGTGAGCTCTACAAGTTTTCACACAGTCAGCTGAAGGGCCTGTGCTCCACCTGTGCTGTGTCAGAGTTTCAGCTGTGCTGGATCCAGAGCTCTTCCACCTACCACACACACTAAATCTTGTCTTACAAACCCACTAGCAGGCAGGCAGACAGGCTCAGATTAAATCCTGGAACACAGGCTTGCCCCAGGCCCTGTGGTGTAGGCACCTCTGGCAGCTGGGACTCAGATTTTCAGGTTAGCTGAATTCCCTTCAGTGGGAGAGGACTAAATGAGCAGAAGCTGCTCATTAGAAGAGACAATCATTGATTAAGTACAGGGTTCTTCCTGCTGGAGTGCTGCAAGAAGCTGTGTTCCACCAGAGGAGTCCATAAGATAAATTTGCACATCCCCAGTCTTCTGGGAAGAAACAGAGTTGAATTCTCAGGGTTTAATCCAATTATTGCTTAGGATATCGTAAGAATATTCTCTAGGCTTGGTGTCCCATTTCCTCCATCACAAAGTTCAGAAGGTCTGTTTCCAAGCACAGGATTTCTGCACTCCGGGCCCTGTTCCTGCAAGGTGACGCAGCTCCCTCGCTGTCTTCCAAACCCTGGCTCCTGTTTGTGGATTTTCACCTCTAAGTATGACTGTGAAGGGAATATGGGAGACAGAGCAAGCGTCCTCATGTCAAATCTCGCCACCTTCAAGGGCTTTCTCTAACAACTACATTATTATGACCAACAATACCTTCAGATCTTCCCCCATACTCAGCAAAAATGACTCTCCTTCCTTATTGTCCCACCAGCAGTGGGTGCCTGTCATGTTCTGAATACACCAACACCCCCAAGCAACTGATTTGGGCTTCTGTGTGGCCACCTCAGTTTGCCAGAGTCACCTACTGAATGTTTGCCTTCCCCCATCTTTGTTCTCCTTTACACAGAGCTCTGAAGCATCTCTGGTGCAGCCACATTTTTGACAAGGGGAAAACTCAGATCTTCAGATGTTTCACATGAGAATTGAGAGTCCCAGCATCATTTAAGTGAAACTGTCTTCAGACATCGCAAGAACTACACAGGGACATTAAAGATCTCTTTTTATTGGCATCTCAAATAAATTTCAGGTCTGGGAGACACAAAAATGATTATCCTCAGCCCAAGACCCTTGATCTTTAAGGGCAAGCTCTTATAATTTTTTTTTTCCCCAAGCCTTATTCACACTTTTATGATCTGAATGGCAGAAGTGTGAGGGTCACTTGCTTGTTTTACAGCTTTAGGAGTGAGAAAGGGCAAGCATCGTGTCGGTGAAACTTACAGAGAAACTCACAGAGCTTCGGGGAAAAGGTCACTGGAGCAAATTGTAGAGGAAGCTGCTCAAACAAAGGAGAGATGGTGACAGTTTTGGTAGGATAGAGACAGCAGCAAGTCAAGAAAGGGAGCATTGCTTTATGCAAGGAAACCAGAAAGGCTCACATGCCTGTTGGAAATAACCTCTGAAAAGCAGAGTGGCTCTTTTTGGGCCCATGGGTACAAACGAAAAAAAAAAATTGCCAAAATCTCACAGCCAGCCAGAGAAGTCATGTGTAGTTTCATTCAATCTGAGCACCTTGGCACCAAACTTAAACAGCTGAGACACGGGGAGGACATTTTTCAAGCCCTCAGTATGCTTTCAGCTTCCTGGG
This sequence comes from Struthidea cinerea, assembly GCA_013397865.1. Lineage (NCBI taxonomy): Eukaryota > Metazoa > Chordata > Aves > Passeriformes > Corcoracidae > Struthidea > Struthidea cinerea. Next base: position 205,473 of record VZTI01005324.1, read on the forward strand.
TTTGACAATCCAAGTCTGAATCAGGGATCACTGAGTATTAGAAGGAAATCTGCTTGAGCATGGCAGCAGCGTCTGCAATTTCATAAATATTCCAGCCAAGCTTTCCTGGTGAAGAGTGTCTTTTTCAAGTATGTGCACAGCCTGTGAATTGATTATCTCCACCTAATGTTCTTCTTTAGGGCTTCTACTCAGCTGCAGAGTGGAGAACAGTTGATTAGAATCAAGTATTTTATAACAGACGAAAGCAGATGCCTGTCTGGGAGTTCATGTGCATGTAGATGTTAAATAAAATAACTAACAGGGGTTTACCTGTTTTATCACAGAAATGCATCCTTGCCCAAGAAGCAGGAAGGTGTTGGCTTGCTGATTTGTTCAATTTTGAAAGACTTTTCAGCAACAGCTTTGCCGTTTAGTCCAGAACATGCTGACAGAGTTGCCACAAGAGGCTGACATGTCATTCTGTTTTCTCCCCTCACCACCAGCCTTTATCTTCACAGCTCAGAGGGCAAAATATAGTAATTTTAGGAGTGGGCTGCAGGATGGGCTGTTTACAAGATGCAAAACTGGGAGCAACAACAATTTGATAATGAAATTACAGGACTACTTTGAGGTTCTGTAATTACCTGAAACTGGTTCTGTTTCAACCAAGGTACTGATACTCCGTAACTGTTAATGTGCTGAAGTCTGCAGACCACCACAAAATTCTGGAAATTCAGTCCGAAGTGGTAGTGCATGATACAAGAGGGTGCACATTACAGGTCAAATTAAAGTATTTTCATAATTTCATCTCAATTTTTAGCGTTTTTGAAATGTTAATTCTTGCTGTAAATGTGCTTGCTACAAGCACTTGAAGAGTAAAAAAGGGATTTTTTTTTTCATAAACCTCTCAGATTATGTACAGTAGCCCATTATGTTAACTCTATTTTTTTATTATTATGATGCTTGGAACATCAAGGATTTTAAAGATTCGTAACCATTTGTTTTGTAGGATTTTTATTTATTTATTTATTTTAATTAAAGCATCAGTGTTATGCAAGCAGGAAGGCTGTTTTGAGGAGGATAAATTAGAATGCACGGTATGGAAGGAGATGTTGCTGAAGCCTAAGAATATTCAAAACATTGAAAAATTATATCATCTTTAACCACTCGCTATTTTTCTACATTTTAAGTTAATGAGCTTTAATCTGGAGTTACGTGGTGCAGAACAGTTTTCAGCAATGCACTATAATGAACAAAATGTTTTGCTCCACAAATTCTTTTTAAACATTGATGCATGTAATATTGGTAGGCTAATTGCACATTTCTGGGAATTATTTTATTCTTCTGCCTTGAATACGTCAAAGACGACCTTGTCACATAAAACCCAGCTCCTGTTGTACAATAAAGCAGTGCTGCCAAGCTAGGGAAAGACAAAGAGTGGCATCCTAATGTTTAGTATTTCTAAAACCTGTGCTTTTAGGGAAATCATAGACATAAATGTTTTTGGCTAACATAAAATCATAGAATTCAAAAATCATAGAATGGTTTGGGTCTAAAGGGACCTTAAAACCATCCTCTTCCACCCCCTGCCATGGGCAGGGACACCTCCCACTATCCCTGGCTGCTCCAAGCCCCATCCAACCCGGCCTTGGGCACTGCCAGGGATCCAGGGGCAGCCACGGCTGCTCTGGGCACCCTGTGCCAGGGCCTCCCCAACTTCATTGTGAGGGTAAAGATTCAGCCTGTGGTATCCAAAGCTCAATATTATAAGATTACCATGGTTGAGAGACATCACCTGTTATAGTATATAGCAACAGGAAATAGGTAATTTGGATGTAAGCAGAAATGCAATACAAACATACCAACAATGCCCCCAACCAACCAACCAACCAAAAAAAACCCTGTTCAATAAAAATTAAAAACTCAAAACCCCCCCAAACCGCGCTAGTGGCATCATGTCCACATTGATAAAATTATTTCTGTCTTTTAAATACAGTTTCTAGCACAAGTTTGTTGAGTTGCTAAGGATAGAACATGTTATTGACGCCATTTGATGGACAGCAGATCTGAATTTTAGTGCACAGAATGACAGAATATTTGGGGCTGGAAGGTCCCTCTGGAGCTCACCCAGTCCAACCCCCTGCCCAGGCAGGGTCCCCTGGAGCAGTGGCACAGGAACGTGTCCAGCTGGGCTTGGGATGTCTCCAGACAGGGACACTCCAGGCCCTCCCTGGGCAGCTGTGCCAGGGCTCTGCCCCTCCATGGACAGAAGTTCTTCCTGCTGCTGGGGTGCAACTTGTGCTGCTTTATTTGATGGCCACTGCTCCCCATCCTGTCCCTGGCACCACGGAAAAGTTGATAAGGATACCCTGATTAGCTTTTGATTAGAAATTTGTTCTTGGTTAACAGATGGTCTTTAACGACAACGAGGTACAATTAGAGAGAAAAAAAACCAGATTTCTCTGGAAGTGTTTTTGGTTTTGTTCCTTTTCCTCAATCAGTCTTAGGGATCAAAGCAAACCATGTAGTGTCCTGTACGGGAGCTTGAGGAATTGTGGGGAAACTGGAAATGATTTCCTGACCTGTAGCCAATAGGGATGGTGATTCCTCTGTTGTGTCTCAGTAAATGATCACCATTGTGGAAAGACCCAGAAAACTGGGGTTTGTGGAAAATATATAAGCTCATACTAATTACAGAGGTTCTTCTCATAGAATATTTGTTTATTTTTTTAACTTACAAACCGTACTTTTCAGGTCAAACTTCTGACATCTGCAGGGAGACAACATGACTAACACAGCCAAGAGTTATTTATTTTAGATTTCAGCCTTACATTAATTTTTATGCCAGCAGAAACCTTCAGTACTAGACTTCACTGAAGTCACTTCAATACAATACATAATTCAGGAGAGGTTTTGCAGTTTTATATATGTGTTTACTTATACCTGTATGCTTGCCATTTTTATTTATACATAGATTGTTCACTTCCAAAATACTTTTGCAAACTTTATGCTGAAGGTGTTTATTTGAAATGGTCAATAAATACCCTGTGAGTAAGTGTGTGAAATTATTTCTCATCCTGCTACAAAAATATATAAATTAGAATCACATAACAGATTTCAGAAGAAATCTATACTGGAATGCAAAACAGTTTATTTTTGACAGGAAACACTCTTAGGCATCTAACACGTTCATTTTTACTTGTCATTAAAATAATTATTGGGGAAAAGAAGTTTTAAAGCAGCTGTCTGTTCTTTTCTTTCTGTGGGCTTCCAAGATTTGCTTAATTTATCCAAGGGGAGACTTTAGGTAGACTCCTGATAATAAGCAGAAGACAATATGCATTATTCAATAGATTGACCTATATGCAAATGAGCAGAGCATAAACATTTTAATCTAAAATTGCTTTTGCTTATGTCATTGTGAAACTGCCAAAACTGCACCTCTGAAGTGCACAAAATAATATTGGCTTTAATGAATTGGTTCTGAGTGGTGTTTTGAGACAACACAGTCTGATGGATCGAGCTGTGGTCTGAGAATTGCAGACCCTGGATTCCTACTCTTGGTCCTGGCTTCCTGCCAGAGGGAAATCATGACCCTTTCGAGTTAAACTTTCCTTTTCTTATTAAAATTGTAGATTATATTATTGCAGAGCCTTCCTAAAAATGGTGGTTCACGCACTTATGTGTTCAATTTACATGTGAGAATGACTGTAACATGGATGCCTTCATAGTGGTGCCTGCTGAAAGGCACGTAACACATTTCTCTGACTGCAGAGAGGGATCATTTCCTCGTAAAACAAATCTGATGTTCCCACTGTGAATGTCCTCTGGTGCGTTTTCACAGACGTGAGCTTACAGATGAAACACTTTTGTTTCCTCAATCCGTGCAGAACCATGTGTTAATCAACTGCTTCCTTGAATAGTGGGATAAAAATAAGGACAAAGGATGGCATATTGTTCCTATTTAATGAAATATGAAATATTAAGTGGTCCTCCCCAGAATTTTGCTGGGGTTGCACACAAAGAACTGCTTTTTCCCTCTCATTTCATTAATTATTTCTGAACCTATGAACAGGAAACTATCTCATTTGTCCTCATTTTTGTAGCAACTTGATAGAGGAATTATCTATTTTTTTTTTTCCTAACCTAATTTTAGCCTTCTTTTTTAATAGCTTATGTAGAATTTTCTTTAACAAAGAACGTATTTCAAAAGGTGGCAAAACCCCCTCTTTCGCCTCGTAATACCTTGAAAAATACAGGTAATCATGTTATACAACATTGAGCAGTCTAATATTTTGAAGGTCAGAGAAGATACATATATATATCCACATATATCTATATCTATATATCTACCTATCTATATATATATATCTATATATATATACACATCTCACTTCAAATTCAGCAGAAAGTACATCTGGTGATACATCTCTCCCAGTCACTTTTATCTCAATAAATCCCAGCCTAGTAAAAAACCAGAAAGTGGTAGGCATCTGCAGAGATTATCTCACCCCAAACTATGACAAGCTGAAATCCAGAAATAAGGAAATGTAAGAACCTAGAAATTTCAGCCTTCATCCCCTGCCAAACAGTGAAGCAGATTAACTAGTTCAAGTTAGGGGGCTATTTTTTCTTCCCCTGCAACCATCACCCCATATTCTTTCCACTGAGATATTGCCATGCTTATCAAAATGTCATTTAGCTGCTGGGATGTGAACTGAAATAAAAGAATTGGGGCACAAATGACTGCTTAGCCCATGCACAGAGGAGAGAAAATGTGAAAGGTGTTTCAGGGGCTGAGGTGAAGTCCAGAATTTTGTTTTCCCAGGAGAACGTGCTCTGTGGATGGATATCCTGGTGCACGGACAAAGCAAGCAGGATGATCAGGGCTAGAAGAAAATTTTAATGATTAGAGCAGGCAGGATGTGACAGGCCTTTTAAGAGCCTTTTTTTAAGAGAGATTCCAGAGCTCTTTCTGCCCCATTTGATGCCATGAGAGTTGTGGGTGCAGCCCCTCTCAGGAGCAGGTCCCAAATTAGTGGCAGCCTCACGCTCTTGCAGGCAAAAAAACTGGAACTTCTTTGCTGCTAGTGTGCCAGGAAGAGGAGAGAAATTGGCTCAGGAGATGGAGATTGTGGTCTCCCTTGTAGGAAAGGCAGGATGATGAAAGTAAAATTGTTGCTTTAAAAAGCCCTCCCTAGAAGCTGGAAAAAGAGCTTCAGGATCAAGCATCATTTCTGGTTTTGGTTTTGTGTTTTTTTTTTTTTTTTTTTTACTCTGGGCCTTTAAATCTCTGAGTGTTCATTTGCTCTGCTCAAATGAAAGCAGACATTAACCTTTCAGATATTCCTTTCGTGAAAAACTGCCAGGGCGTGTGTTTTTTATGACGGAGATCCAGCTCCATATTGAGAAATAAACATGGAGTAAAATGTCCCATAGGAAATGAAACTGAGGAAAATGACTTTATCTAGGTCTTTTATTATATTCCAGGCAAATTGTCCATCTTTGTGTCTGTTTTTATCTCTTTTTTTGTCTCCATCATGGAAAAATGGAACGATTTGGGTTGTAAGAGACCTAAAAGACCTCTTTTTACCTCTTCAGCCTTCCATAACATAACACAGCAACTCATTTAGCTATTTTCTGGTAATTTGCTGCTACATCTTCCTTTGTACACACACATACGCACACACACACTCCCAACCCAGCAATTCAAATTCCAAGAGAATTAATGGAGAAAATCCAGATGTTTTACAGGTCAGTATTCACCCCAAATTGTATTTGCTAATTTGTACTGGTTTACAAGCCTTACTCTGATTTTTTACTGTTGCATGAGGACTCGATTGGTCACAAAATCAGTTTCACTTAGGGGTTGATTCAACCTCCATGGTCATTTCAGCCCTTCAGGCTGTGCTCTGCTGTGCCATACACCAAGTGAAATATTTTGATGCAGAAACACTGCTTCCTCTGTTTTTTGTTTTTTTTTTTAAAGCTCTTCTATAGAGGAAAAAATAAAAAAAACCAGCTCTAGAACATTGTTATTCCCATAAGAGCCATGTTAGAAGCCCATCTGTCCATGCCTGAAGTTTTGTGGGTCTGTCTTCTTTCCTCCAGGCATTATATGTACCATCGCCTCTTGTACTTAATAAATTTTATCTGCCTTTAAAATGGCCACCGAGTTTCTGGTTTGCTGGTGTTGAAGAAACATAAGATGGAACAAGCAAATTTAAGTTCCAGATCTATTAGTGCATAAACTTTATGCCTTTTATGGGGTTTTTATTTTAATTTTATAAAAACTGAAATAAACACCTCTTCGTATAAGAGGCAAAATCTGTAGTCTTGTTGCTCAGGGATATTAAATAATAAGTTCTTCTATAAGACTGAAAGAGATTCAAGATTTAAAATGCCTCCAGAAACTTCTGTTCTGCTTGCAGACTCGTCCCCCACGCTGCTGTTCTTTAATAAAAAATAACAAATTTTGTAGGCACTTCTTCCTCCAACAAAAATCCCTAATGGAAAAAGAAACAAATATCAACACAATCCTTCCTGCTGCCTGTTGTTGAGCGGAATACTCTCCACCTGGGGTAAAGTTCTCACAGCTCCTCAGCATTCACTCAGATAAACCGCTTTTCTCCCCAAAGCTCCAAGCTACCAGCTTGCTCATGTCCAAATCCCCAGGAAAAAAAGAGCATAAAGTACATGCTGGACATTGCAGCTGCTCCTGCTTAACCCGACACCTAAAGGAAGCCCAGCGTGGTACCTTTTGCACTTCCTCTCACAGATTTAGGTGTTCCCAGTTTTCATTACGACCGAGGATGCCAGGCACGGTGATTGAATTTTTTCCCTCCTTCTGGTACTCCTAAAAGCTTTGCATCAGTGACGTGTTGGCTGTGCCATGGGTAACCAGAGTGGGAAAAAAAGCACAGCTCGTGGGCTGTGTGTGTGTGTCGCTCAACAGAATAAAACCTCTGAGCATCAATCACAGAGCTTCGTTGTTTTCAGACACGTCCTGTGTAATGACTGTTTGTACTCACCTGCAAATGCACTTTTTACAGATGATTTTTTAAAAGAAATGCATTTCCTAGAAGCCTGCAGGAACAGCAATTACGTAACAGAAAAAGAATGAATTCATTCCTACCGCAAAACTCCATGGTGGATTATTAGAAATCTTCCTATTGGAGGAATCTGAAGTACTGAAATTTTCTTTCTCATGGGAATACAAATTTCAGGTGCCTCCTCAAAAGTCTCTTCATCCAGAAAGCCCAACTTGTTAAATAAATTGCATGTGCTGTCACATCTTGCCTGGAGTTCAAAACATGCAGCTGGAGTTCAAGAGAACACATGTGGGAAAGAGGTTGTAGAGATGAAGGTTCCACCCCGTGGAAATTTAGAGTGAAGTTTTAAGTCCTTGAGAAGACTGTAGGTGGGAGATTGTAGGTGATCTTTACAAATGCAAATAACTAATTAAACTTTTGGAGGCTCCTCCCACATGAGTTTTTCGTCCCCGTTCCCATACCACTGACATGCATTGCTTTAGTTTGAAAAATGAATAAATCAGGATCTGTATGTTTTATCCTGACTTTCTGCCTTTCCCCAGCCCGGAGGCTTATGTTTTATTCTTGGGGAAATCAGATCGAAAAGATGGGACAATGAGTGCCGAGGATGTTTCTGAATACAGGAAATGCAGAGTTGGCCTGGGGAGCCAGAAACTGAGTAGGTCCCAAACCTCTGGCACAGCTGCTGAACTGCTGTGGAAATGAAAATTTCTGCTATCATTAGCTCACCCTCCACACAACATCCACTGCCTTTCCCCATCTCTTTCCCTGTACTCCTTCCCTGCCCTCAACCACCCCATTTTCATGTTTCCATTAAAAAGAATTTGTAACTCTGGCACATGGATTAGGCAATTATTTTGTCCGTCTTTAATTTCATTCATGAAAGCTGTGTGAACAGAAAGACAAATTAAAACTGTTCGAAAGTCTTGTGCTTTCAACAGTAAAAGGTCAACCATTTAAAAAAAAAGAAAATTATATTACTTCTGTGAAAACACAGACACATTAAGCCCTCCTGATTTAGTTCCTCAGATGGTCTTGTGTGATTTTGATACAGTTGAGAGAAGTAGGGCTGAAGGAAGCAAGAAAATAAATATTACTAAAAATAAATTTTACTGTCCAAAGTGCAAATATAGCCAAGTCATAAATTTTACAATGTTGTATGCGTGTGTATGAGATATCACTAGGCATAGCTACATTTTTTATCTTTTTTTTTTTTTTTTAATTATTATTTTTATTTTTTTATTTTTACTATGTTAAACTTGAAACTTCTATAACAAGGTCTACTACCTGTCAGTGGTTCCCTTGTTCTCCTCCATCAGTGAAGGAGGTGGAAGGAAGGAGCTCTGGGGTGGTTTGGGATCTGTTTCTTCAGGCAGCATCTGAGCATTTACTCCAACAGAAGTAGGGGAGCAAGGAAGCCTCACGGAAACTTGGGTGAGCTCCAAATACCAACAGTGTGGGCAACAGCCAGAACACTTTTTGGGCTTGGTTCCTTACGAAAAGCATTTGTGGAAGCTTAAAGATTGAAACTTTGAACATGTTCAGTAAAGGCCATGTGAGAAGGTTCAAATTCAAACTGGGAGACACAGATTTTATATATCAGTTTCTTTAAGAGACCTCAGCTCACGTGTCTGGAACGATACCTCTTCCATGGCCTAGAGGTGTACCAAAGAGCAAATGAATTATACTGGTGTGGGACAGCAGGAAAAATACAGAAAGAAGAAAAAACTAAGGAAGAAATCTAAAATAAAATATTTTACTGGAGCTAGAAGACTTTCCACTTTGTACATCAATGAGGAAGGAACCAATTTATTCTTTTCTTTCACAGTCCATGAAATTTTTTGCAGAGTATTGGTATCATCAGTCACAAGCAATACAAGAAACAATAGGATTTAAAAAAAAAAAAGCCCAAACAGCAGAGCAGGAGCTAAAGAGAGATGTTCCTTCTGCTTTCTGCCCTTGTTCTCAGTACAGGAAATTTCTGGTATTTTAGCGTCAGGGCTGAGGGAAGTTCTGTTTGATTACAGTTCTTAATACACAAATCATCTGGCTGTAAAAGGGTTTAAAAGAACACCTTCCTAGCTAGGGAATTGATGGGAGAAGATGATGGATTGCATGAAAGAATAAAGTGCGGGAAAGGGATGAAAGAGTAAAAGCGAAAGGAAGGAAGAAGTAGGCAAGGAGGGAAAGGTAAATAGCAACGGCTTAAACATAGGAGATGAAAAGGTGAAAATATAGGAAGAATGTAGAGGAAATTCACAGAAGGATCTCAAAACACAGGGTGCAGTGAGGGTGGCAGTCTTGGGTAGTCAACAGATAAACTGTCCCTTCCCCACCAGAAAGGATTCACAAAATGGCAGCTAAGATAAATGCCACCGAATTATCTTCAACTGTCGAAAAAAATTAGCAACTTTGCCAGTTTTTTGCCTATTAGTTCTTAGCAGTAAACAATCAAAAATCCTATCCCCTTTTTCTTTCGAATGGAGGACAAGATCCTGAAGCATTTTCAGAGCTTGCCTCAAAATACTCACCCAAGGCATCTTGCCATCGCATCTGAGAAATTCTCTTTTCTTGCTCTGCATGGTCATACTGCTCAGGTCAGTCCAGACTGCCCTCTGAAAAACAGGCACCTCCTTCCTTCCTACTGTTTATATAAAATAAACGGGAATATAAGATATTTAGATAATTTTGAGGAGAGGTTTTGAGGAGGGAACTCATGATTAGTTTGATCTCTAACGTTAACAACTATTGAGCATGTGAAAGGCAGAAGGGAGCTGAGTGCTTTGAGAGGTTTTCCTAGCAGGGAGTTCACACCATTAGACTTAATTCATCCTATGGATGTGTGAATTACATTTTTTTTTTTTTCCCTGCTAGTTGGATAATAAGGCAATAAAGCTTTCTGATGTGTTAATGTGTCAGATTGGAATGTGTTGAACCGGGTGATGAAGATGATTTAAAAAGAGATTTTCCAATAGTGAAGTTGGGCTGCCTGAAACCAGTGGTTTGAAAACACAGTGAAGGTAATGGACCATTAATGATGATGGAATGATGTAACTGAACTGATTGAACAGGGTTTTGTGAGGGATGGTAATATACAGTGTAATTTATACGTATTATATTGTTTGAGTTCTGAAATGATACTTTCATTTTAAAGAGAGGTCCTCATGAATTTTTTAAAGATTTTCCTGCTTTCCATCTTTTTGTAAAACATCAAGGTAGCACTCACAGCAAACTAGCAAAACATTCCTTTGACAAACACAGAATTAATTCTAGTCACAAAATGATATTAACTGAGTACTGATTGCCATTGATATAAGTCTAAAGCTGTTTTCTAATTACTTCCTTCAATTAGTCAAAATAACAAACATAAGACAGACTGCAGGAACATAATCTCACTTCAGTGACCAGCTGTCACTTGGTCACTGAAATAACTATACTTTTGATTTAACTAGTTATTTTATTTTACTTCATTTCACTGTGTTGCTCCTTTCAGCAATCACTTTCAACTGACAAGGAACAGCCCTGCTAAGTGTTTACATATATATATATATGTAATTTTTTTTTGTATTATTATTTTTTTAAATATATATATAAACATGCACAGCAGTTGTTTTTTAACCTGTTTTTTATGCAAGTTCAATTAAGAGGAAAGGAACTGTTACACTTATGAAGGTATGCCAAGTAAAAAAAAAAAAAAAAAAAACAAACAACNTTATATAAAATAAACGGGAATATAAGATATTTAGATAATTTTGAGGAGAGGTTTTGAGGAGGGAACTCATGATTAGTTTGATCTCTAACGTTAACAACTATTGAGCATGTGAAAGGCAGAAGGGAGCTGAGTGCTTTGAGAGGTTTTCCTAGCAGGGAGTTCACACCATTAGACTTAATTCATCCTATGGATGTGTGAATTACATTTTTTTTTTTTTCCCTGCTAGTTGGATAATAAGGCAATAAAGCTTTCTGATGTGTTAATGTGTCAGATTGGAATGTGTTGAACTGGGTGATGAAGATGATTTAAAAAGAGATTTTCCAATAGTGAAGTTGGGCTGCCTGAAACCAGTGGTTTGAAAACACAGTGAAGGTAATGGACCATTAATGATGATGGAATGATGTAACTGAACTGATTGAACAGGGTTTTGTGAGGGATGGTAATATACAGTGTAATTTATACGTATTATATTGTTTGAGTTCTGAAATGATACTTTCATTTTAAAGAGAGGTCCTCATGAATTTTTTAAAGATTTTCCTGCTTTCCATCTTTTTGTAAAACATCAAGGTAGCACTCACAGCAAACTAGCAAAACATTCCTTTGACAAACACAGAATTAATTCTAGTCACAAAATGATATTAACTGAGTACTGATTGCCATTGATATAAGTCTAAAGCTGTTTTCTAATTACTTCCTTCAATTAGTCAAAATAACAAACATAAGACAGACTGCAGGAACATAATCTCACTTCAGTGACCAGCTGTCACTTGGTCACTGAAATAACTATACTTTTGATTTAACTAGTTATTTTATTTTACTTCATTTCACTGTGTTGCTCCTCTCAGCAATCACTTTCAACTGACAAGGAACAGCCCTGCTAAGTGTTTACATATATATATATATGTAATTTTTTTTTGTATTATTATTTTTTTAAATATATATATAAACATGCACAGCAGTTGTTTTTTAACCTGTTTTTTATGCAAGTTCAATTAAGAGGAAAGGAACTGTTACACTTATGAAGGTATGCCAAGTAAAAAAAAAAAAAAAAAAAACAAACAACTTTAAAATGTACTTTCTATCATGTTTACCAACTTCTTTCCCCCTGCAGTAAAACTATATTTTCTGGAGAAAAAATAGACAAGCCTTATGTACTCTTTTCTTTAGGAGATTTGAAGCAGAACCGTCCTGCTGAAGAAATTCAATCTGGCTCCAGGGGAACAGCCTGAGAGTACAGGAATGGCTCTGGTGAGCCAGGAACTGTTGCAGTTCCTGCAGGAACAAGAGCAACCAGCCGGGCCCCAAACAGGTTGGGACAGCAGACAGGAAACAAAGCTGACCCTGAGCCATGAATATCACCAGTAAGGTGTAGGACTCCTATTTTGCAGGAAATTCTGTTAGCTTGATTCTTGTACCATCGTATCGACTCGTGCTGTACCAAACGAATGCTGGTAACTGGAATAACAAAATAGTACCAATATCTAAAATAAAAGCTCACTCAGAAGTGAGGGAACCCAGAAACCTTAATGTGGTGTTTAAAGCCTCTCATGTGGGTGGAAAGAAAACCAAGGGTGTGGTGGTCCGGACACATAAACTTCAAACATGGAACAGGTATTTGAGAAGGGTGTAGAAATTGAGTGTGTTCACAGTATAAGATATAGGAAATGAGTCCTGAAAACAAACATGGGGATATAGAATCATAGAATCATGGAATGGTTTGGGCTGGAATGGACCTTAAGGTTCATCCAGTGCCACCCCTGCCATGGGCAGGGACACCTTCCACTGTTTCAGGCTGCTCCAAGCCCCAATGTCCAGCCTGGCCTTGGACACTGCCAGGGATCCAGGGGCAGCCACAGCTGCTCTGGGCACCCTGTGCCAGGGCCTGCCCACCCTCCCAGGGAACAATTCCTGCCCAATATCCCATCCAGCCCTGCCCTCTGGCACTGGGAAGCCATTCCCTGTGTCCTGTCCCTCCAGCCCTTGTCAATTGTCTCTCTCCATCTTTCCTGCAGCTCCTTCAGGCCCTGCAAGGCCACAGTGGGGTCACCCCAGAGCTTCTCCTCTCCAGGCCGAACAACTCCAGCTCTCCCAGCCTTTCCTCCCAGCAGAGCTGCTCCATCCCTCTGCTCATCCTGGTGCCTCCTCTGGCCTGGCTCCAGCAGCTCCAGGTCCTTCCTAAAAGAAGAATAGCCCTTTAGATATTTAAATAACAGTGGAAAAGTTGCATTTGAAGTGCTGGTGGTGTGAAGATGCTTTTTTCTAAGTGGAATATCTGAGGGAAGACACGTATAGCAAATTTAGCAATTAACACAGACACTTAAGAGACCTGAATTTGAGACCTTTGCATCCCAAAGGCTGGTCTCCCTTGGCAACCATTGGATTGTGCTTCATTCTATCATGTTAAAGGAGGGAGGAAAAACTCAACAATAAACAACATGTACCCCAGTCTATGGATGCTAAAAAGTTAGAAGCAGAGAAATTCTTCAGCTTTTCTCAATGTTCTGTGAGAACGTTGCTTTCACATGCAGACTAGATGAAAACAGCTAAGGCGGTTTTGTAAACCAACTCTTTATCTTGCACCTGGGTTTGTAGTGCAGAGTTGTTATGGTTCACATTGAAACAAATATTATGAAATGGGTGTTGTGAATTTCCGCCAACAGACCAAGGCGCGGCTGAGCCGTGAACCAGTTGTGTCATTCCTCTGTTGCAAACCAAGTTACAAAGGGACTGGTTTAGTTATTAATAAAAGAGAATTTTCTCCTGGACTCATTCTCTCTAATGTCGTTCTTCTCGCCGCTCGCGGTACGCGACAGCAGCGACAGCAGTCGGAAATGACACGTTGCTATTCCAGAAAAACAAACGTAAAGTGATTCTCTTGCAGAAAACATGAAACAAAAAGAAACAGGTGCCTCCCCTCCCCTTCTGAATGCAGAAATGAGACTTCTCATGCTTTAGACCTGCACGAACAACCAAGAGAAGTCCATGGTGAGTTTCCAAGCCCAGCTCTACCGAAAGCCTTGAAAACATTTCCATCGCTGGGTGGATCAGAACCTGGAGAGTGCAAGAAGTGAGACTGCAGATTTGAAAGTGACAGAGAATCACTGATGCATAAATCATAAATTAATGTTAAATATTAGCTTCATATAACAACAAATCGTCTAAATTTTCTGATGAAAAAGAGCAGATAAGAATAAGCAATAGCAGAAATACAAATCCCCCAGTGTATTTTGCATTAAGTATCTCAAGGTCACTAGAATTTTTGTCAAGAACTTAAAAATTTAAAAAAAAAAAAAATTACTTATTTACTAGACAAAACAAAAATCAAGATAGCCTTAACTATCAGATGTCTCCTTGGGCATTTGATGATTCTTTGGCATATCCATCATTTTGAAAGAAAAGCCAGTAAAACTAAACTACAAAATCTGATAACATTAAAAACTGAAGTGAAAGGAAAATTATTAAAGGACACGGATACTAAACGATAAAAATCCCACATTAAGTGCCCATGTATAGGGATCACTGAAGCTGTATGTTTACAAATGACGTGATATATTAACAATCTGAAGTAATTAGATAAAGACCACTAAACTACTAACTTCTGGGGTAATCTGAACATATTGAAGTAAACTGCTACCAAATCAACAAGGAAAGTACCACCATGAAACAGCAAACATATTCATAACGGCAGCTGTAAGTGCAGAAATGGAGACTGGAGTGTTAATAATATAGCTAGTAAAAGACAGACGTGTTTATCTGAGCACTGATAATGCAGTTTATGATGTACTTTATCTATTGAGCACCAAGTGTGAAATGCTGTGGGGGAGCTAATAGTATGAAACATGATTAATCAACACACAGCAAGAAAAGCATCTGCTGTATAAAAAAAGCATCCATTAAAACATTATAGAAAGCGTGGTAAAAATAAAAATAAACAGACCTGAAGTCAGATTGCTAGTGTATGGGAAGTTAAACAAAGAGGAAGCAGAAAAAGGCTAATGAATATAGATCAAAGCAAAATTACGTATTTGTTGATGAAAATAATCTTAGCAAGAAGCCCAAAACCACTGTGACAATGAAAACTGATATTTAGCATAACTGACAGTTTAACACTACTTTTCTATTGCTAGGATGTAATCCAGGCACCCTACCAGAGAAAATCAATTACTACTAAACCATGTATTTGTGGCTCAGGAAAGGTGCTGCTTAAAAGCAAAATTGAGTAATCTGAATCCCTCTTACTTTGTCATCAGTGCACGGCACAGCAGAAACATTCCTCTGCACCAGTAACCACATATATATAACTCCGTTATATCAGCTGTTACTATACATAACTTACATGTATACTGTGGCCTATTTTAAAATATATGTACTCTTCGAAATAGGCTATGTGTGTCAGAAATCCTGGCAGGAACTGGGGAGCCTGTTTCCCAGGTTCTGAGGGATGCAAGCAAATAAACACACAAATACTTGCTTTTTATTCATCCTGTTGTTTTTAGTGAAACAATTTATGTGCATAAATGTATGCAAGCAATTGACAATATATTTTAAATTTTAACTGAAACCACAGGGTTTTTTGGGCTTTTTTCCCCCTTTTTATAATCCCACCTCCTTTATTTATTTTTTTTTTTAAGCAGGTTTTTTTAATGGCAGAGTAGTCCCTCTGCTTTCAGTGGGAGGGGATTCCAGACTGTTCCTCCAAACATGGACCAGCTCAAGATCAGACTTGGATGGAGAACAGTGAATGGTGAACATGAGTTCACCTCTGGAAATTCCAGGTCTCCCCTTGGTACAACAGTAATTGCTGCAATCCAGGGAATTCATCAGTGCAGAGCTCATCGGTGTGCAATTATGTACCTGCTGGATGCCATTTCGTGAGAAATAACTTATAAAGTGAGCTTGGAGGCTCTTTTTGGGGCCTTTCCTGGCAAGACCTGCAAGGCCTTAAACCTGGGCAACTGAGCTCAGACATGGAAATGCTGCAGAGCAATGTGATAACTAAAGACTGGTGAAAACACCTGAGTTCAGCTTCTTGCTGGCTGTGGAATTAAACAAACAAGCAATCAAATGGACAACTTTTCCAAATCAAGCTGAAGAAATTAAAATATTCATGCCAACCTACCCACCCATCAGGGAAAACGATGCCATTGATCACAGCCTCTCAGTAGGTTTGAGATAAGGAGTGTCTGAAGCAGGAAAGGAGGAGAAAGGTGAAGGTGTATCTAAACAGATTCGGTTGAGTGGATCTCATTTGAAAGAAGAAAATCAGAGCAATTCTATAATTCATTGGTGGGGAGGGCAGGGGGGGCGGAATTTGGGAAGAAAGAAGCTGGCTCTAAGCTTCAAGAACTTTCAGAAAGCTAAAGAGGGAGCAGCAGAACTGCTTTGTCTGTACTCAGAGAAAAATAGGGATGGAAGATGCCACTGACTTTGATTTAAAGAGGCTGAAAAGTGAAAGTCAGCAGGGTTAGGTTCTCCTAGCCTTCCTGTAAAGCTGCAGACACAGAGGCAATGAGTTTACATCAAGTAATTAATAATATAGAGATCGAAATTATGCAGGTGAAATTTATGTTTAGATAACTAAATCTGGGATGACCTGATGCTATAATCTATACACCAGCACACAGAAAAGGACAAGGACACAGCTCAGCTGCTACCATGCACTTGTGTTTTTTAATTCATTGAGATGGAGGCAGTTTTTATCCGTCACAACCATAACTCTCCCAAGAAATTCCTGGGCACCAACAGATGCGAGTCTCATTTTGTGAGGAAAGAAATTTTAATTGCATGAATGAAACTTGTGCCACTTGTCCATTTCGGACAGAGAAAAAGCCTTGGCCTATTTTATTTATTGGTACAGGTAGAGCCAGTAAATCCCACTTGGAGAGAATTAATGTTTTCCAAGAGCTGGGTATAATGAACCCTCCTTTCCTAAGGACAGAGCTACTGCTGGTGATTGATTTTAATGTCTAAGCAGTTGCAAAGAGCTGCTGAGGTTTTACTCTTGGGCTGTGCAATTATAAAATCTCTACTTCTCTCATTTCCAGCAGTGCAAGAGCTCAGCTTTCTTCACGTCTGAGGTATTTGCAGCACATCTCCTCTCATCTCCTTCCTATTTCTGTAAATAATAAAAAAATATAATAACATGCAAGACCTCTATTATCTGTGAAATTGGGAAGAATCAAAAGTTATTATTGAAGGGGAGATGCTGATAAACAGACAGCGATTAATAATTATGAAGGAACCAACCCAAATATGAAAAGCAGAAATAGGAAAATAGGGGAGAATATGGCATATATTGTTCCTTTGACAATATAATAACAAGATAATCTCTGCTTGTCACCTCTCTGAAATCCACGTTGCTAAACTTATTTCACAATAGCTAGTGTATGTTTGCAAGTTATTATAGTTTCCAAATACCTCCAATCTCAATTTAAGGTCCTTAAGTCATTTCAACAGCAACGTAGTCTTTCTTGAATATTTCTGAAAAACAGCTACAAGAACAATTTAAAAACAAGAGTGCAGATGAACAGTGCTGTTAAATCCCATCTGTATGAATTCATTGAAATGCTAACCAACCATCCTGTGTATGAGGATATTTTAAGTACATTTCAGGCTACTTTTCAATCAGTTTTGCCAATTAGTCTGGAATAGTCAGGGATTTGACTTCAGTGGATTAACATTTATTTTTAAACACACACACATATATATATATGAGAATGTGCTCTTCTTACTTTGCAAAAAAAGGACAAAAAGACTGAAGGTATATATTTTTCTTAATGTTTTTCATGACCTTATGAAGCATTATTAGACAAGACTTTTAGAATAGCATATTATACATTCTTTTCCAAGAAAAGATGATATTTTTTCTTTCTGTTTATTAAGTTCTTTGTAGGGCCCATATTAATTTAATACTTCTACAGCCTCAATGAGTATGAAGGCAGGGCAGAAATAATGACATTTTTGTGCATGGAGAGATTTTATTTGTTCACACAAGCACACCAATGGCATGCAAACATGTGGATCTTTAGAAGCACTCGGTCTTACAGATTTTTTTTCTTTCAGAAGCTCTTTCAAGACTTTTGGTCTTCAAAGTCCTGGCCCTGAGACATGACTTTCAAATCAATACCAAGGCAAGTTCCATGGGTGTGCTCTCAGCTGGTGAGATCCCCTGGGCAAGCATAACCTGAAGGTGACAAAAAAACGAAATGGAAGAGCTGGCATGGCAGGTTGGGCTCATCACAGGGCAAAATGCACACTTGGAATACAGCACAGTTCTTTTTTTTATCTCCACTTTGACGCTTTCACATCAATAGCTTCAGAAGAGGGTTACTATTTGCTCAAGTGTGTTGTCCTAATGTTAAAAGAATGATGGTTTTATATCCTGTAGGTTAAAGCCCAGGGAGCAGTGCAATGTTTTACTAATCGTTGTTACTATTTATTATTATTTACAGAAAATGCAGCTCTTGCTGCAAGATCTGAACAGCCACACCTTCTCTCAGAAGCCCTGCAAAAGGCCAGTTTTGGTGTAAAATGTGTCTGTACTTTTCCACAGGGCTGCAATATTCTACAGGAAGAGCAATTAAAGTGAACAGGCTTCATTAAATACAGAGGCTGATACTGCAGTCAAATGTCTGCATTTAGTGGCAAACTGTGCCTTATTTTTCCTCCTTCTCATGCTTGTTGCAGACACAAAAGGAGATCTTCTTTCTTACTTGTTCTGGCAGAGTTTCTATCTGAGAGGCTCATTAAGCCTCTTTCTTACTTCTAGGGAAAAATGGATTAGGTTTACCTCTTCAGAGTCAATCACAATTTAATATATGCAATCCTTCCTGCATTTTTTTTCTTTTTTTTTTTTT
>VZTI01005324.1:224954-261672 GCA_013397865.1 Struthidea cinerea
ATTATTATTATTATTATTATCCAAAGTGGGTAACATGTAAACCATGAATAAAACTGGAATTAGATGTAAGAAAATAATTAGTTCTCAGTGGCAAAAAGGGAATGGAAAATGTAAACAAAGAACATGTTCATTCTTTAAAGGCTTTCCTGTTAATATAAGAAAAGTAACTAGCCACTTTGTGAAATAATACCTTTAATACCTTAAAACTGGTATGTAGATATGCAAGATCCAAAATCAGTCTCATTCCTTTAGTTTCAACTCTTTTAAAAAATAAGTATTTATTACATTTGAAATTTTAATTTTTAAAATGTTATTTGTAAAATATTTTAATTTTTGAAGCATAACTCAAAGTGAAAGCACCCTCTAAATGCAATATCTGATAAATTTATCATTTCAAGATAAAAAACCCCCAGGAAAATAAAAATATGTCATTATTTTGAAGAGAAAAACTGTAGAAGAAAATGTATAGGATTATACATATTTTGATTAAATCCTTTGATAATTTCACACTAAAGGGTACACGAAGCAACACCTTTTCTTTTTGCTTTTTAAGAGTTTTATTCCGAAGCATTGAACTTTTAAAACCTCATTTTTTCCTTTTGTGTGTCCATTTGAGAACTCTTTTGGATAGTTGGACAGCAAATTACTGAGGACGTTATGGTGGAACAGCCTGCACCACATGTGAACTGCTGGTGGCACAGGGTGGGATTGGTGCTCTCCACCTATCGAAGATAAATCCAGCAATTTCTCAAATCAGTTTTAAGAGGCCTTGACTCTGCTCAATTTTGCTCTCACTTTCAGGGACAAGAATTATATCAGTGGTTACAGAAGTGCAAAATACTATAAACAGATTGTACGTTTTGTGAAAAAATGGCAGTAAATTCTAATCTGCTATGTCACTCTGAAAAAAAAAAAGAAAAGCAGCCTTTTTACTAGTCATAATAACATTTTATAATATTAGCAGTTTAATTTTATGCTAGCAAAATGAGATCTATTAATTTCTTCACACAGTGTCGCGTTCTGCTCCGGAAATGTTTTATTACTGTGCTATTTCCCTTTCTCTTCACAACATCTACAATTGTTTGCCATGTAAAATTAAATCTATTATCCCAGAAAATAATTTCTTTAAAGAATTTACAGTCTGTTGCATTTCTCAAAAGACACTCTTTGTTTCTTTCTTCAAAACTGAAAATCATTTTACTGAGGAAATGATTTGTTGTTATTTAAAAAAGAAGTTGAAACTTGGATCAGAAACAGAGAAATCTGATTTGGCTTCAGAACCCTTAAGTCCAGTTTCACAACATAAACTGGCAACACATAAAATGTGAAGGAATGGGGAAAAAAAGCCCCTAGAATAAAAAATAATTTCTTATTGTGTTTTCATCACCGTTATCATAATTCCCTACCACAGACAGTGCTTTGAAGTATTATATACCCCAGACTGGGGACTTATCTGTGTTCTGGAGCTCATTTTTCATCATGTTAAACTAGTCTAATATATTCTCAGATTTACATTTCATTCAGAATTCATGGTAAATACAGTGTCCTTTCATCTGGCTATACAGGTTTTTTTTTCAGGAATATGGAAATTTATGAGCACTGTAGTCAACACTTTTGATTTTTCTTTTGGTGAAAATCAAAAAAAAGAATACTGTACTTTCAAGTCTTTCTGTTAGAAATACAATTTGGCAACACTAACAAAACACGGAGTTGACATTTTTTTCAAACCATTGTGATAAACCTCTGAAATAGAAGATTATCTTTGGGATCTAAGTAAAAATTCACTCTCTGTAACAGGGCCCTGGGTTTGCTTTGCTTCTTTTGCATGACATTTGTGTGACTTACCAGGTTGTGTTAGCAAATAGTTTTGCTGAAGTTCTTGCTAATAATCTTGGTGCAGTTTATTGAACATTTATTCCTCTAGGGCATAATAATGAAAGCTATGATGAAAGTACTTTTAACATTAAGATGCTTTGGGGGAACTTTTAATGTTGTGATAACAGGAGCTCACTCTAATTGCAACAAGAAATCAATTATTTTCTTTTTTTTTTACCCTTTCTGGTAAAGGATTTTACCATGGTTCTGATGTATGAAATGAAGTTCATCTAAACATAAGCAATTTCTTCCCTGTATGTTCCAAATCCCTAAGAAATTATTGATCTGAAACCTGACATTAAAGCAAACTCAACAGTACAACAAAAACTAAATGCACTTTCAGTAATTGAGAAGTTCTTCAACTGAAACATTTCATTGTGGTTCATAGGTCTTACAACTACAAGACATCAAAATTAACTCTTGTATAAAATCAGCCTTTTGTATTTCCCAAATTGAAAAAAAAGTATTAGCTTTAGAAAGAAGAGACAGCTTCAATATTGGCCCAAAAATATTCTGCAATCAAGAATGCTCTGCAGATTAGGTGTTGTGTTAAAATGGTAGGTTTTGATGTTAAAATGCATAAAATACATAATTTATTTCCAACCTATGTCACATATCTCCAACTTCTTGCCATCTGGTATTTTTGTACTTAGAAAGTGCATCATGGTCTTATGTTTTTTCCAGAACTTTTTATTAAAAGGGCTTAAAAAATCCAACTATCCAGTTGTTTTGAACCCTTTTACATTCAACAAAACTCATTGGATGTAATTCGCCACTTGAGGTTAAATGTTGAGACCTACCCTAGACAAATTTTTATCTAAATTTTTGGTGATAAGAGAGAATCTTTAAAAAATATTTTTGAACTTGGGGAACTATAAATTTTGGCATTTCTAGGTCATTTGTCTTTCACACACAATTATATCATCACAATTATATCACAAAATTATATCATCACAATTATATCACACAATTATATCATCACAAAAAACTTCATTGCAAATCTTCAATTAATTTGCCAAAATCCTTTCACCAAACACTTGTTTTGACTGTCATTTGTCCTACAAAGCTCCTTATGTTGTTTATTAATTGTGTCAAAAACCAGAAGTCCAATTGAAAAACAGGGTCCCATTTTGCCCCCTTTGCTGGTAACGAGTCACATATATCATAAATCAAATCAATTGATTACTGAATTGTTTATCTGGTTCTCTCCTGTAATGTCAGGTGGACTCTTCAAAGTTATTTTCACCTGCTTGAAAGAAGAGGCAACCACATTCTTGTTTTTAACACATCTTTATAACTGGATATGATTAAAAAAAAAAAAAAATCAAAAAAAAGTAGCATTGAGGCTTCCTCTACCACTCCTGACTTTCTTTTCTAATGGGAGCTCAGTAGAGTGATTCATATGGGGATATTCTCTAAAAAAGGCATTATAAACCTCTTCTCTTTCAGCTCTTCTTGCATAAAAAGCGAAATGAGATGAAAACAAGATGGAAGCACGTCGCACCACCTCAGACGGAGCGGCATGACAGGAAAATCTGCTGAGAAACCAGAAAAGAGGGGTCTGTAAAAATATTCTGTAGTACAGAACAGAACCTGATTAGTTACGACAAACAGAGGTTCACCATCTCAGGAAAATATCAGTGTACAACGAGTAGGTCAAATAAAGTAGTTTATGGCTGGTTTTGAAACAGCAAATGTGAGCAAGAGGCGTCATTTTGTTTTCAGCTGGACTTGGGGAAAAACAAACAAACAAATGAACAACCAAACAATCTCCAAGCACATTCTGTACCCCCTTGTTCGCCTCAGAGCTTCCATTTTATTTCAAGTAATTTCTCAGGAGAATAAATGAATCAAGGAGGAAAATTAAACCAAAACTGCACTTCAGGACCACTGCCTAGTGGTGGTGTAAGCTTCATCCAGACCACTGAGAATAAACGTCTCAGAAGAACAAACTGCCAAAACTCTAGATAATTTACAGTATGATGTTCAAATATTCCCCATAATCAGTAAAGGCACTGATGACATAAAGAAGGCCAAGAAAATCTGTCAAAATTTGTTTTTTAAAGTTGGTGTCCTGAATCTTTTTGACCGAAGAAGGCTGTTTCCATGCAAAATGTTCACTTGCCTTACAATTTGAAAGAGAGACCCAGCAGAAAAACAAACAGATAAATAAATAAATACATAAATAAATAAATAAATCTTATTTATTTTCAAAATAACTGGGTGTTATTTTGGCTCAAATAATGGCTTCCATTGCTCCAATCACATACTGACAGAAGCACTGAAACGATGAGCCTAATGGTAGCAGTTTTTCATAATCTCTACTTTATGAACCTTTGTGTCCTGGTGTTTGAAGAGACTTTGGTGTTTATTTCTAGAAGGATAACAAACAAAACACCCCATAAAACAAACAAAAACCCCTAAATCCCAAATGCCAAAACCCAAAATTAACAAACACACAAAAAAAAAACCCCAAAACCCAAAACGAAATCCAAAAAATTGATTCTTGATACAATGGGTATTTTTTTCTTCAAGGAATAGTGTTTGTTTTAGTTGTTAAATTTCTTAAATGAAAGATTAGAAGTGATTTGAGTGATTTGGGTAAATCTCAGATCTTTTGATACCTATCAAAACGTTGTTGACCTTATCTGTGTTTGGATAATTGCTCTGTGTAGCTGTCAGGACATTAAAAGGCCTAAAAGACAACATCAGCCAGGAAGATAATTTCTGCAAACAGGAGGAGGAAATAATCCTGGAATAATTTAATCTAATGTGATTTTTTTGTTTTGTTTTGTTTTCGTCTTTTTTAATAATTAGGGAAAAAACCAAGCTAACTTTTCCACTGTCCAGTGAAGGTCTTTGCATCCCATCACATCATAAAGCACAGAAGTGTAACAAAGTTTAATTTGTTATATCTGTCATATTTGTTTTGGACATACCTTCATATTTTGTCCTAGGAACTGTTTGATAAATTGTTGGCAGAGAGCTGGCACATTTGTAATTATTTTTAAACTTTTACATAAATTAATGCAGATTCTTTGTCTGTTCATTTTTAAGGATCACCTGGACTGTAACCTGAATAAATTGTCAGGCATGCAATTCTTACAGACTGCCCTAATTACACACCTAAATTTACATCAAATCTTTATGAGCATTACTCCATTATTCTGCTACCATCTTGATAGAGTTATTACAACTTAACCTTGGCTTACATTACTATCTGAAGATTTTATTCCAATAAATAACTCAAATGATTCTGCCACAGCCACACCGTTATTTCTGTAAGTTCATTATTGATTATGAGTAACAGCTTACATACTATACGTGTAATTGGTCCATATTGCATTGCTGTCAAAAAGCATTTTTTTGAACAGGCAGCCTTCTTAAGATCTGGTTTTATTGATTTCTTAAGTTTTCCCTCTGAAATATAAAGGTAAATCTTCAGAAATAAAATTAGGGTGTTGTAAAAGGAAGAGGTTTCTGCCTAAACCTCAGACAATTTCTTAGGAAACTGAGGAAAGCAGAGCCTTCTACTTGTATTAAAGGTGGAAATAAACAACCACAGTCTTCTACAAATTCCTTGTCACAGATGAGCAGGAGAAAATTTTATGGTATTACCTATATTCTTGCTTTTTTGAAGAAATACAATGAAATACGTTGTCACAAGCCTTTGAGTCTTTGTGTTAACACAGGAAAAGTTCCCTTGTTGGTGGGAAAAGTCTTTATCTCTGCTATGACCTTAAAGCATTTCCTGCATCCTGGAATAGTCTATATTAAATCAACAGTTGTCTGGGTGATTAAATCTTGCCAATTAAGCATGATTGTATCTGCCAGGCCGCCAGCTGTGTCAGTGTTCAAACACACAACTGAGAATTGTGGGGCTGCTGGAGGATGCTGACAGCATCCAAGGAAATATGGATCACGGAAGATTTTTGTGATCTACATGGTAAATTCAACCAAATTACCTGGGAAAACACTTCCTCTGTTCACTTACGTACTTTTCTGGGCCAAAAATATAACCTTGTTCTTCTGGAAAGTTCCAGAAGGAGAAAACGAGCAAACAAACAAACAAATCCCCCACCTGAAATACATGGATTTGTTCAGTGCAGAGGGGTTTCTGTACATAACTGGATGTCTTCAGTAGAGTTCACTGAAAACTTCTGTGAACAGTTATTTGAAAGCAATGCTTGTTCAGTATAAACTCCATTTTTAACAGTCAATAAAAAAGAAACCTCACGTCATGACACCTCACATAATTTAAGCAACAGTGATTCACTGGCTTCTTCATTAAAATACTGGAGAAAACTCCCCTTGCTTTTTTTCCTTCTACAGCATTGGTACCGGTTTCCATCCTTAATGTTATTAACATTTTCCAGCTGAGAGTGTTTTTTGTTCATTCAGGATAGTGTAACCTCAATTTTGAACCACGCAGTATTTATATTGGTGCTACTCCTGCACAGTAAATATTACATTTTTCATCAGAGTTCACAAAGATTAGATCTACAGCGCTGTGCCTAGGAAAAGAATATCACATTAGTCTAGTATCATCTAGCTTTGGAAAACTCTTGTCTTATAAAGTGGCATTTCATAGCTGATGCAGCATGAAATGAATTCTGATAGTTCCCCTAGTGACATTAGCCAAGAGTAATTCCTGAGGTAGAAGATAATTTTATTTGAGTGGGAATCTGTGTGAACTGTAACGTCTTTTTTTTTTTTTTTTTTAATTATTATCCATGAATTGATCCCCAAAAAAAAAAATAAAGGCATCAAAACCAGTCATATTTTTGCTTATTATAATTTATAATGCCATGCCTGGAGGCATTGGTGGCAACTAGGACAACTCATCAGCACCACAGGCACATCACTGGGTGAGCCCAGTTTGTGGTATGAGTTTCTCCACTTAAATCCTGGGTCAATTTGGGGTTATTTTGAAGGGTATTCTAATAGAGTCAATCTCTTAATTCCTCCATCTCTGCTTCCCAGCTACTGTTTGACCACATTCAGGTGTTGGCTGCCGTTGAAATTGCACAATGGAATCCCAGAGCCGACATAAAGTTTGTTACCTGTGCAGGGTGACTGGAATGTTACCGTCTGTGGCCCACAAAGTGCTAAAAATGAAACCACTCAAATAATGATGAGCGGCCTCCTAGCCGCTTTTAGGCATTTTTATATTTCCAGGCACTTTTTTTTTGAAATCTAACGTTCTAACCTGTAAGTGCTCAATAATGGAGTGAAGAGGAACTAAGTGGCTGTAAAAGCTTTTCCCCTAAACCTCAGATTACACATATTTTGTAGCAGGCCGGGCAAATTCGGCTGTTCTTCACCTTAGCAGTTCAAAAATTACACAGAGAGGAAAAAAAAAACCGCATTACTTTGACTGTACGTCTAAAATATGTATTCCACCACAGGAAATACAGTTAAAAAAAAAAAAAAAGGAAAAAAAAAAATTTCCATATGTTTTAAGATCAGAAGAATTCTGACAGTTAAGAAGACNAAAGAAAGATTAAATATGTCATTTGAAAGACAAACATGAGGGAGAATGCAATTTTTGCTAGGCTACAATGGAGAAAACAAAGAATGAAGGATCAAAACCATGACCAAAATGAGCTTGGATGAAGAGGAGAGAGAGTGCTGTTGGATCCTCTACTGTGCAGTGTCTAGATATGCCTGATGTCAGAAAATCTTCCCACCACACAGGGCTGAGAGAGTGTCTTGAAGCAGAACATGCAGCAAAGAAAATGCATGCTAATTTTTTCCAGATTCACTGTCTTTGGGGAACAGCTATGGATTCACATCTCTTTGTGGAGATTATGAAAGGCCACTCACAGTTTGTGTTTCACCCTGTTTGACTGCAGCGAATCTTTATGAGTCCAGTATAACAGACAGAATTATAAAATCACAGAAATTATCACAGAAAAAAATCCTTTGGCCCAAATTCACGAGATACAAATTTCCTTTACTTTCTCCTAAGGGGATTTTCCTTTAGATTTACATAAATTGCACCTGTTGAGCTGCTTGCATCTCTTCACAAGCTGGGACTGCTCTGCAGTGTGACAAGAAGCCTCAGTTAGTCATCTTTTCAAATGCAGGCGGGGTGTTTTTCCTGATGCATTTTGGCCCAAATGTGCAATACATAGGACTGGTTTTATAGGGACTTGTCTGTGTTTGAGGAACACTTCCAATTTCTCTCAAGATTTCTGAATTGTAGCTTTTCTTGTTGTTTAAACACACACAAACCGGAACAATAAAACAAGCTACAATTACAAAAAAAATGTAATTTCCCTCCAAATTCCCTCATTAGAATAAATAAGTAATGTTCAAAGGATATATAATTACTGCATTAAAAAATTCCTTTTTAGCCTCAACAAAAGACAATTTTCATGCAAAAGGAAACTTTACTATCAATCAGAATCTGGATGACTGAGAATTTCTTTTGCTCAGACAGAGTATATGTTCTTAAATGCGTGTATGAATGCAACTTAAGGCTTTTTTTAACTCGCCTAAACAAATAGGATTGGACCTATCATAGTGTGGTTTAGACAAAGCATTAATGTCTTCTGCCTCTAAATTTGAAAATCTGATTATCTTTTTCTACTTCCAGGAAATTCTCAATATGTCAGCTTTGGTTTGTCCTGTACTTTCAATTTTTTTTTTTTTTTTCCCCCAAGACTAATTGAGAGAAAAAACATTCTGTTATTGTGTGAAAATTCTAAAAGCATACTTGATGATGATTGTAAACATCTTGCCTAATGGACAGTGATAAATTAGACTGACATTTTGCTCACCACATTTGGCATCCTTACTTGATGTCATGAAAAGAATCTTTAAAACATTTTCAGCAGCTTTCCTGTGGCTTCTCCTGTCCATCTTTATACACCAGGATGTAACATTATTCAAATTTTCTCTGCTGAAATAACCTTTAAAATAAAAGTTTGAAAAAGACACAACATGTAAAAAATAGTTTTGTTTGATAGTGCCGCTGATTTCTCCTGCTGTGCTTTTCAGCCACATCCAGAACATCTCTGAAACATTAATTCTGTTTGATCTCAGAGGCAGCTTCACAGAAGCACAGAAGCATTTAGGTTGGAAAAGAGCTCTGAAATGAAGCCCAGTGTGGACTCATCACCACCTTGTCAACTCGACCATGGCACTCTGTGTCCAGACATTTTTTGAACTTTGACTTGGACTTTCCAGAGTAATTTCTCCTGGTTCTGTAAGTTTCTCTGCTCCTGTCACCTTCCTTTCTTTCTCCCTCTTTTATGATGGAGTGTTTATTAACCCCATTTAACCTCCTGGACACCCTGCTGCACATGTACCTGATTGTTTTTACGTAAGAGGGAGAAAAGAAAGGTGCAGACTTGCCTGTAGCTGCTTGTGATCCTCTCAGGTGCTTTCCACTGACGCTCATGAATTCTTAATTAAATTGGAAAACAGAACAAAAGCACAGGTTGTTATGACTTTGCACTTACTTTCTAAAAATTAGGATTCTCCTGCAAAGACAGTGAGATTTAATATGAACAGGACATAGATTGTGCAACAGTCACCAAATATTTTAAGATCGTTTCTGTTGTTTCATTGATTCAAACCATATCTTTAGCTCTGTGCTTGATTTTTCTTCTTTCTTTTCCATGGTTACTGTTTTTGGTAAAGCAAATAGTCAGTGCACACGTATAATTCCTTGTATATAAGTTCTCAATAAAACTTTAAATCAGAAAGATTTGTTTAACGCACTTTAATATCAAACCTTAAAAAAAGGAAAGAGAAAAAAAAAAAAAAACCTCCACAAAAAAACCACACACACACACAGAACCTTAAAGCTCTTTGCTTTAAATAGAAATTGAACTTTGGATACTGTAGACCATAATCAAAAGCATTCATCTGCAAGACCAACTTGAGCATTTTAGTAATAATTTACAGGTCATTGGCTCCTTCATTACAGGCAGCCCTTGGCAAAAGCAGTTTCGGATGCAAAGGCACCTACAGTAACCAAGATGCAGCACTTCCCCTCTGACTGCAGGGCTGGAATATGCACTTAATAAACATTTACATTCCAACTTGATCTTGCTAAAGAAAAATCAGCCCCTGCTGGGAAAAGGAAGCGAAGGAAGGGACAAATAAAACCAGGCAACGGCTTCAATGCGTTTCAGAGAACCATATTTTGCAACATTAAGCTTTAGTGTCACTGGAGACCCGTAGTGTTTTTATGATCAGAATACTTTTTTGAACACCAAAGGTATGGAATGGGCAAATTTTCTCGGCACCTGATTTCTGACAGAGCAAGATAAGCAATGTACTTCACGCTCAGTAATTACTTGCATTGATGTCATTCTTTTTATAGTTTCACTGAAAATTCTGAGTAATTTTAGACTTTTTCTTTTTTTTTTCCCCCACCTAGAAAAGTCTGCAACTTAAGGCAGTATAAAAATAAAAGCAAATTACGGCGCATTGGAGAGACAATATTTTATGCAGCTTGAAAACAACTTCACCTACATATGCTCTGTTCCACAGCTTCAGGAGGTAACAGATGTGAAAGGCAAGCAAAGCCTGGGGAGGCTGCTCTGTGAAAGGAAGGCAATGCTGCATCATCAAAAAAAACCCCTGTATTATTCAGCATGGTCCAGAGGTCACAGTGCTTATGCTTCCACTGTAGGAATTAAATTGCAGACAGCAAACCAGAGTTTAAGTATTTTTCATCTCCCATTCCTCCGTTTCTATCAGTTTTCCTCTTTTTGCATGTGTCTGTTAAGACTCTGTATAAAAATTTGGTTTTGTTTTCTCTTTTTTCTTTTTAACTAGATCACCCTGGGTCAGGCATGTCAGATATTCTATCACACAAACTTTACAAACAAGAAAAGTTCTGTAACTCACACAGACCGACCCACTATATTTCATGTTTATGGAGTGTCAGATGTGACCACAGGGCTGGAGGTAAATGATAAACAAGATTTTTAACCTCCTCTACTTCAAGACTCTTTTTAATTTTGAGTGAAATATTAGTGTACAAGAATGTCTACTAATACAGCATTGTATAAAAATTTTTGCTGCATAGACAGAAACCACAATTCTACCTAACATTTAGAAAGAAAATTAAGGAGTTGATTATTATGCAGTACTAGATAGAAATTTTATTCTTTTTTTTTAATAAATTAGACTGTTTTATTCTAAAATTCACAAGTTCCACTGAACTTTAAAATAAGAACCAAACTGTGAGCAAGTTCTTCACAAACTAATGATTAAAGCATTCAGATCCAAAAATATTCTTGTATTCCAGACTCTGTTCCAACAAATCTGCAGGATTTTTTAAACATTCTTTATCCCATGCTGAGTAATACAGATCTAACAAGTGCATTCAAAATACTCAACTTCATCTTCATAGCCAGAATTCATCTGAGACAGATTGAGATTTCAAATAAAGCCCTAAACTGAAAAAAAAAAGATAATTTGACTCTTGAATATGTGTTCATGACACTTAGGTTGTAAGATATAAAAATGGAAAACCTGAGTCAAAGACCTTAAATGTCATTAAATTTGGTTCTTGAATTCACTACTCTAGGGCTAAAAACATTCCACTCATTTTCTGACTCAGTATATTCAGCTCATTTCTACAAATCTGTTCCTGTGTTGACTTTGCACTTTAAATTAAAGGTATTTAAAAGTTTCCACCACTTGCTTATTTCTGTAAACACTGCATCTGTCTCTACTCAGCCTTTGGATGCTTCTGAAGGGCAAATATCTTTTTTTTTTTTTTTAATTGTAATGTACACATATCTTTTTGGACGGTGTTTTAAATAAACAATCTCTTGTGAAGCCTGGCTTCAGGGGCAGCTGCCTGCTTGAAGGAGGTGACCACCCAAGGTTTGCCCCTCAGCAGATCACCTGGTCTTCTGACAGCACCCTAGAAAATCTGCTTGCATGGTCAATTACCCAACCTTTCCTTTTTTCTCACTTCAAGGCTCACAGCAAATTCTGTCAGCTTTGTATTGTAAGTCACTCATGACACAGAATTAATTGTTTCAGGCTCTTTGCCCTAAAAAGGGGAAGTAATAAGTACCAGGTGAGGCTTAGGCCACTGCAGACAGTGGTAGCTGAAGTGGACTAGATGGAAGTAAATTTTTTAGACAATCAAGACCACCTTGCAGCTTCAAGTGTTTTACGCAGTCAAGACCACTTTGAAGCTTCAGATTTTTAGTCAAGACCACTTTTTAGCTTCAGACCTGACCCTCTCCTTCAGCCAGCATGGCTGTGGGTCAGTGGAGTGTAAACTGGGGGGCTCTGAGCACCCATCCCTGCCATGGTGCTCAAGGTGGTGAATGTCTCCAGCTGAACAAGTTTCCTTTTGTTTGAGAAACCAACTAAAACCTGCCAGGAACCACGAGCATTTCAAATATTAAAGCTGTTATTGTGGGAGGAAACGTGATTGAGAGCGCTGGGTCAGGCAAGGGCGAGGCAAAGCAGAGCCTGGTGGCAGCCCGCCCTGACTGCTGCAGCAGTGATGCCACAAAATTTGCCATTGTAGGAAGGCTCCAGCTTCCTCCATCTGCTTCAGCTGATCTAATTTTTAGTGTGATCTGGCATGAGGGAATAAGGCGTTTTGGAAGGTGGGACCTGCACCTAATGAAATAAGGGATCAGTGGCACCCCGACAGTGTCACCCCAACCTCTGCTTTCTCTTCTGCCTGGTTTTAAGAAGTCACCCTTATGCATGCAACATTTCTGAAGCAATCATGGCAGACTCCAATTTTTTTCCCATGAGTTCAGGAATTCCTGCAGATCCCTGTGCTTTGACCTTTCCTTAATGAAAAACAACCAGCCAACCGAAAGAAAGCAACAACACAAAAAAAACCCCAAGCAAGCGAACAAAGGGAAAAAATACAAACCAACAAAAAACCGAACCAAACCAAAATAAACATAACCTAAACAAATAAGCAAGGACCCCCAAACAGATTTCTGGGCAAAGATGACATTTTCTGGAATGATCTTCTTCAGCTGATTGAGCAGCCAAGCTGAACTGACCATACCAACTGCACAAGTTTTTGGGCTACAGCAAATACTTCAATGATTATTTTTGTCAGCATCAGTAGTGGTGTCCCTCAGCTAACTACATGAAAAATCTCAAGTTGTGTAATGGAACCTTAATGTTTATTTTTTTTTTTTCTGTAGCTACCAGCCAATTTAGCCATAAAAGAAATGCCTCTAAACTTCACAGCCTGCAGACATTCCTACTTTCCAGAGCTTGTATTTTCCATCCTTCCAAGATGAAAAATCAGTGGAACTCAATAACAACAGGGTTCTTAATTGATAGCTCCAAAACTTCTCACATACCTTCTGGAAGCTTCAGAGGCTGAGGTATTTGGATATTAAATTATGAACTCTGGACCAGGTAGGGTGTGTTTCTTGTGTGAGTGGACTTGAGCAAGTTTGGAAACTGGGATGCCTCCATGTGAAGAGTGGAATATCCTTTTCGATACATAGACAAGTGTTTGGCAGAGTATGGAAGTGAATCATCCAGGAGAAAACAAGTCTTTTTCCTCATGCAGGCCTTGGGAACTGTGAGAGGAGGGTAGGGGACAGCCCTGCTCTGCCAGGGGACACTCAGGGGCAGTGACATGGCCCCGGCCCAGCCGGCAGCGACAGCTGAGCTGTGCTGGAGGCTTCTGTGGGTATTTGACAGCCAAGCCCTAATAATCCCAACAAGAAACCATGGGAATAGCAAAAGGATTCTGCAGCATGGGGGGGAGATAGCCTTGCCAAATTTCAGAAGAAGATGAGAGCATTTTAACTTTCCAGCTGAGGTGTTACCTATAACCCTTTCTCTATACATTTGGTATGCAAGTGGAAAAAAGTGTCACTGAAAGAGTTACCTGGGCTTACCTGTAAAACTTGGTCTCTAATCAAACACATTGAGATATTATTGATATGAGACCATCACAGTTTGCTTCATCAATCTTTCCTGGTTTTTTTGTTGTTTGTGGGTTTTTTCCGCCTAATTATTTTCACTTTCTGTTAAACTAATGCAGTTTAAAACTTCATCATGGAAAAAAATAAACCTTCCAAAGAGTACAGCTTTAAAAGCTGTGAGTTTTGATCTGTCAGATTATGACAATTTTACTTCAAGGTTCTGGTTTGGATGAAGAACTGGAGAACATAAAAAATCTAAGTACAGCACTGACAGCCACTTTCTTAGATGGAATGCTACTGATTAGAGATAACCAGAAGTCAAGGATAAAATACAATTTGCTACATTATGTGATTCAGAATAATGTTTAACTGCCATGAGACAGAGCACCAAATGAATTTACTCTATTTCCAGGGAAATTTTTAAAAAAAAAGGTTTTTCTACTTCCATTATAGACTACAGATATATATACACAACACAAAAACCAACCAACCAACCAAAAAAGCCCAAACAAACATGCAAACAAAAAAAAACCCCAAAAACCAAAAAACCCCACCACGCACTGGGAACACATCTGATTCTATAACATAAAGAAGCATTTAAAAGAACATGAAAAGTTCAGTTAACAGAGAAACAGTAACCCTTGGTTAACAGAGAAACACCAATGAGATGTGAACTTACATTATTTTTCTGCAGAGACCTATTCTTCTCATAGTGCAATAGAGAAATTCACATGAAGACTTCATTAACGTTAATTCATGCAGTCCTTAAAAAGTTTTCTGCGATGTTTCAGTTCCTCTATCAAACACAGCAAATAAAAAAGTTTTAGAAAATTTTGGTGTCTTTCAGTAAATATTTAGTTCAATGCAATTATCCCCATGGTCAAATAGTCCTGTATATGTTCAATAAAAGGACTGAAAGTCTTTTGATATGTTCCGCTTGCACCTTATCCTAAGATTTTTGCCTGGATTTAATGACATGGACAGTTTCTGAAACACAGGATATGAAAACAGATATTACAAATAAGTAATGAAAAACCCCCAAACACATGCTGAAGATGTAATCTTCAGCGACAGTGGAGGCTCAGAAGGGTGACACTCAGCTGTAGCAGGGCTGCGCTCCACCACAACACATTTCCGAGATGGCTGAAATCTAAGTTGTAATTCTCATCATCAGGGATGCAGGAGGGAAAGAAATATCTTCTTTGGTATGTGGCATGAGCACTTACAGGAAATACACCCCAAACATCACTGATAATGTTGTAGGTGAAACCTTCCAGGCTCATTTGGGGAGTTATAAAGCAGTTCTGGCTCAATAAAAAAAGGTTAAACATTGCTGAGTTAGTACATTTAGAACAAGAACACGATGATGATGGAAAATGCTGACCTACCAAGTGACACACAGTCCTGCGAGGCACATTTATTTTCACCCTGGAACACTGTATTGTGCCAGAATTAGATGACATGCTAGGAAAACTTTCAGACAACTTTAGAACTATAAATATTTCCACTTAAAATTATGAATCCAATTGTGGACAGGAACCCTAATGTTCACACTTCAGCCTTTGGGGCTTAATACATTTCAGGCGCAACGTGAATACTTCTCAAAATGTCTACCCAGCCTCCCCAGTGACAGTGAAGTTCTGACGGTTCCACTCATATTTAGCCTCTTCTGGGGTTGTAGACTTAAATAAATGTGCTTTAAAGGGGAGGGAAGTACAGGAAACCACCTGATAGCAACAGATACACCAAAACACAGGTAAAATTTTAGGTTGATTCTTTTCACTGAAAGAACTATCAACACAGTTAAAAAGTGTAGCACTGCGTGGAATGCAAATAAAGCACCATAATGTGCACAAATACTAGGAGGTAGTCAGCAACACCCAGGGCTTTTGATGTGTGGTGTGCTTTCACATTTTACCTGCTAGTTTTCTGTATTTCAGCCTGTGACACATTGCTTACAGCCTCTGCGACTTACTGTGTGAAGTGAGGTCACTCAAACAAGTGATAAAGCCCAAGAGTATTACCTGAAATAGATATATCCACTTTACTCCAAGGCAACTGACTCTTATTTTTCGTTTCATACCAAGCCCAAGAAACAGTTTGTTGCTACAAGAGGTTTCTCTTGTTTTAAAAAGGCATTGCATTTTAAAAATAGTTAGTATTAAAGAAATTTGAAGATTACATGGTCTTCATCTTGATGAATAGCTATGCAGTCCTTTATTATACACACAGGTTATTAGATCCACACTGATCATGATCAAAAACCAACAGGCTAAAATGTGTGCTTGTGAAAGACCAGAGTGTACGAGATCTGAGATAAGTTATAGCTGACCAAATTAGAGCATATTTTTCACAGAGATAACAGATGGCTTCCCAGCACAGAGCCAACATGTTGGAAAATACTCGGTTCCTCCGCTGAAAACTTGGAGTGTTACAAAACCAAACACAGGACAAGGGTTTGAAATGATCACTCAGTTGCCCCAGACTGAGTGTCTTTTATATATACCTGAACTGATTAGGATCACATTCTAAAAGACTTAAACCTTGTTATTTAATTGTGTTGATATCATTAAGTACACGTAGAACACGAACAATCCCTGCTCAATGTGTTGAAGCTTAGAGAGATTCTGAAGAAATGGAATAGCATCTTGTAAAAAAAAATAAGAAAAATGCAAGTGATGTCGTCACTGCAACATCTAAGTTAGAGGAAGAATTAACTCCCACACAGAGTAATATGGGCTCTATGTTTGCTTATGGCTTCATTTTAAGGCTGTCTCAAAAATATTTTAGGTTTTCCAAATGCCGATGTCCAAAATAAATGAAGAATACAAGAATTAATTTCACTTCAAAGGAGTTAGAATGCAGATATTGCATTCAGTGGAACTGTAGCATATGTATAGATATACCTTTACATAATACACAGTCCCGTGTAATATAAAGCTGTGACTAATGCAATTCTCAGATAAATATAAAATATGCTGTATATGGACATAATCCTTAAGGACCAAGCTCTCCTTTCAGAACGTTGCACCATAAATATGTATTGCCTGCTCAGCACTTGTTCTGCCAGAAATTAACTTTGATAAATGTCCACAAATAAAAGGAGTCATACTCTGAGAAAGAGAAATGTAGCACTGATTAAAAACAAACGCTCAGAAAGATGCCTGCATGTGCGAGGAAATTTTTCAATGCCTGGCTTGCTCTATGATTTGACCATCACATTTGACCATTTCTAATGTCCTAACCAAAACAAGATCCTAAACCACACTGCTTCATGAATAATAGTCAATTATAAATTAAAGTCTAATTAGTGATCTCAAGGAAAAAGACTATTATCTCAACCACCACTGTCTTCTCCCCTATTTGAAATCTGAAAGAGAGATATGAAGAAAAAATGTGTCTTTATTTACAGGATTTATAATTTTTCTTGTCAGGAGAAATAGATTTTTTTACTTATTTATTATTTTAATTGCAGATGAGGAAAATCCTTTTAAAAAATGAAAGAAAAAGGAGAACAGTGAGAACGAAATTCCACATTCTGACCTTGTCTTATACATTTAAAGAATTTTTTTTTCCTTCATTCAGGAAAACATCAAGTAGAGAATGGACACTGGATTTCTTTTCTTTGGCAAAAAGATTTTTCTTGACTCATCAAACTTATTAAATAGCTGCACTCTTGACTTGTTACCTTCCTTAGAAGGGATATTAAGTCTGAGCAAATATGTAATGAAATCAGTCACTGACTGGCTGAGAGCATGATGTTTCTGTGTTTTAAGTCTATACACAGATAAGGTAACATGGTAAATTCAGAAGACCCAACAGAATACCAGAGCAGGTGTCTCATTGAAAAGAAAGGCTGGAATTCCAGAGGAGGGCAATACTGTGCAACAGCCTCTGAAATCATTGTGTGTGTTGGCTGAGAAGTGCAAAAAGCTGTAGCACTTTTCCCAGAAACTACAGTTCCAGGCTCCTAGGTAAAATAACCCTGTAACTGAGGGAACCATGAATTCATTGAGAACCGAGTACCTACGGGCCAAACAATTCAGGAGAAATAAATCAGTCCTTCTGGCAGATTCATCTTGGGCTGTTGACTTCTGAACTGAAATCCTCGAAGTCCCAGCACAAGTGAAGAGTAAAAACAGCAATTCCTTCTTGCTTAATACAGAGCAGTGCGTGAGCAGGGCTCAAGAGGAGAGGAGTCAGTGAGAAACTCTGATATCCATGACCATGGCTGGAGCAGTTCTCCGGGACAATCATGGAATTGTATTTCTGCAATGCCTGAGCTCTGCTGCTCTGTCAGAGATGCACCAGAACCCACAACCATCTTCTCAGAGTGCTGTGATGGTCCCTCGGGATGCAGCTGTACTTTGCCCACATTATATCAGTTTCAGCTGTCTTCCTTTACCAAGGTCATAATCTGTTTAGGGAAAATTATTCTGCAGGGGTGTAGATCAGATCAGGAAGCTCTGGAGTGATCATTGTGAGATGAACTGGGAGTTTTAAATCTTGCTTGAAGTAAAAAAAAAAAAAAATACTGGGAAATAAATAATGCCATGAAGTTATTATAGGTGAATAATTAGCACTTGAATTGAAAAGTCTGCCTATACTCCCTTACAATTAACTTGCTGTCACATCTGCTTAACAAGATGTAATTTTCACCCACACATACATTTTACTTCCAGTCTGTGGCTTTTGCAGCACTCAGTTTGAAAATAAGGCAGCATGAGATGCAATACTGCATTCAAGGATGGTTAGAAACGACATGGTGTGAAAGTCACTTGACAAGAGAATGTAAAAACGTGTCTCAAACCAAGATATTCCCTTTTATAACTTAATTTTGCCTCTTTGAATTACACAACATTTAAATTGCGTTAGCTATCCTCACACACAGCTCCTCAATTTAAGGGTTACTTCAGTTTAATGTTCTGCTTTTCATTTTGAGAATTATAAAAGAAGAAGGATAAAGGTTTGCTAAGAAAGCGAATGAAATATATACATTCAAGGTGTTATTTTCTCTATGATATAATACACTTGCAATCAAATGTACTGAGTGCAGTTATTCTGCTTTTTTAATAACGTGACTGGTTCTGTAAAGCCTCAAAAGAATTTGTCAGACTATATTCTAAAGGACTGTGGGAATCTAAGTATATTGAAAATCTAGTAATTTTCTATTTCATAAATCCTGAACTTTGTAATGAGAGGTAAGACTTTTTTCAGATGACTTAGCTTATTAAAATATCATTTCTTGGACTTAAGCCTTCTTGCTAAACATGTTAATAGCTTCTCATAAGAGACCCTAGCAATGCTTTCTGGTGTCAAAGGAGGAAGAGAAAATTTGGAATATAATTAAATTAGACTAGAGAAGTGTATTATAAGATTATTTTAAAAAGAAAAAAAAAGTAATGTCATGTCATCATGACATGAAATGATAACCAGTAATTGAAATATAAATATGTAGGTATTGGGAAAAAAAAGATGAAGAAGGTTCTGTGCTTAATTGAAAAATATAGACAATTTTATGACAAAGACAGGAAAGAAAAAAAAAATACATGTAATGGTTGGAAGCAAGAATCTTTG
This sequence comes from Struthidea cinerea, assembly GCA_013397865.1. Classification (NCBI taxonomy): domain Eukaryota; kingdom Metazoa; phylum Chordata; class Aves; order Passeriformes; family Corcoracidae; genus Struthidea; species Struthidea cinerea. Next base: position 244,304 of record VZTI01005324.1, read on the forward strand.
CCGAGTTCTATCAGGGAGACACTGACTTTTTAGGAATCTTTACTGATTATGATAGGAATTAAATCAAGTTCTTTAAGAGTGGTAGCTTAACCAGAAGAGGTGAAAGCAATGACCACAGAAGAGAAGCACAAAGAGAACTAAAGCATAGCTATAGATATTATTAAATTAGATATGGGTTTCACAGTAGAGAACCTGTAGTAAAAGATTGCATGAGGAAAAACTAGAATAAAGAGGAGATGAAGGATGACATAGGAAAGCAGGTGAGGAAATGTTTGTAATACAAAAAAAAAAAAAAAAAAATCCAAACCATGTGCCACTTTTAACTTATTCTTTCACTTAGCTCTATCAGAGATGTATTGTGTTAAAATAACTCAGATTTATCGTGGCCCAAAGCTACAATAAAAAAGTTACTACCAATAATTCCATCATGAGCTAATGCACGGACCGAGGTTGTATCCCAGCTGTGGAAACCATACCTTCATCACTTTTGCCAGTTTTGCTCCTGAGGAGACCCGTTAATTGCACATACATTATTCTGGAGTATTGATTGTTCGATTCTGTAAGCACAGGAGAAGAAATCAAGATCAACTGGGGCCTCTGGGAACAGGTAATGAGGCTTGACTTTTCAGAGTGGTGTTCCTGCTGCAGCCATCGATATGTGCACAAGTACAGGGTACCCACTGTGCCTCTGCAGAAAACAGAAGGAAAGCATGGCAAAAAATATTATTTGTCTGCATTCAAGAGTTAATTTTCAGGTGGAAAACATGGATCAAAGCTGCAAATCAGTGAAAAGATGTTAACTCCTTATCTTCAAACTGACAGGGAGTTACTTTAGGTTGGATATTTGGAGTAAAACTCTTCCCTGGGAGGGTGGGGAAGGGGCTGGGATGGAATTTTCAGAGAAGCTGTGGCTGCCCCTGGATCCCTGGCAGTGCCCAAGGCCAGGCTGGACATTGGGGCTTGGAGCAGCCTGGGACAGTGGAAGGTGTCCCTGCCCATGACAGGGGGAGGGACTGGATGGGCTTGAAGATCCTTTCCAACCCAAACCACTCTGTGACTCCGTGATTTTAGGATTAGCCATCTAAAACATGGTGTGGGAACCTCTACTGCCTAGAAATGCTGACCAGACTGCCATTTAACCAGAGCCTGCTCTACAGACTAGACACAAAAAAAAGACGACAGTGACAGAAACATAGAATAAATGACTCTTGTTTGCACATCCTGACAATCATAACACAATTTTCGACACTTCCCACACAGTGAGGACAGGCGAGCTCAGGGAGTTGCTTTGATACAAAGACCATTTTCTAACAACCACACTTTTTTTTCATTTTTGGTTGCAGGCACACCTCCAAACCCACCTTACTTTCTCGACAGTTCTTCAACGGGAAGCGTCATGATCTTCATGACCCTTATCTTTGAGCTGTTGAAGTCTGTATAGACGTCAGTTTATCATTTTCTCTCATTTTACCACACGCTATTTCTCTCATTCAGTGTTGGGAGATGCATTGAGACTACCAATATGAATCATGAAGAACAAATTCTTGTGTTTTTTGAATAATAAAAGTTATAGCTCCGCAGATGCACTGGAGGAACTCAGCAGCTGCCGCCCAAAAGCAGCAATTTAAAATACATAAAGGCAATCCAAGAGCCAAAAATAAAGAGAGAACAGAACAAATCTAAGGGCATTTCTTACAGCGTTAGGTTAACACCGCAATCTTTTAAAATCAGGACTTTGTCACTGATGCTGCCAGCTAATTAGCAACCAGTCATCCAAAGTCAGTCTTCCTATAATTCTCTGAAGGGCAATAAAAATGCACCAGATATTAATTTGTCTCATTATGTCCTCCGTTGGGATCATCTGAGGTCTCACATTTTTATTGCAACACATGAAATTTTAAGAAGTGGAGCTTGAGAAAGAAGCTGTGACCCTTCTAGTCCACTTTGAGTACTTAAAAAACCAAAAAGATCACGTCTTTGCATTTGAATTTTCAGAGATTGGAGAGGGAAAGGAATAAATTGGTGGTTATGGATAATCACCCTTGATCTTCCTGTTTTTGATTTGACAAGCTGATCTAGAAATTTGCTCGATTTCCAGACGAAAAAGGGGTTTTCATGTACTTCATATCCTTCAGGGTTTTTTTCTTGTCAGCAGCGTAGGTCTCCTGTACAGGCACATGCTGAGCGCTCCTCGTTGGGAGGAGAAATCAAAAACAGAAATGGGAACAGGGAAGGCAACAGTTCTGCAGAAAATGTTCTGAAGTTTGAAGTGGGTGATGAATAGCATTTAAAAAGGCAAGAGGGTGACATTTTAAGTAAGTAAATGTTATGGTGGTGCACTGAAAGATAAGGTTTCATACGGAACACAGGAATTTTCCTCTCTAATCCATTCTGGACTAATCTAGAGAAACTGAAGGGTCTGGCCTTTGCAATCTAGAGAAAAGAAAACTGAATTTGGGGAGGAACATCTCAGTTTTTGCAGTGGCTCTTGATTTATTATAAGAAAAGCGTAATCAGCACTTTCTTCTTTTTTTTCATGGAGCTTTTTAAAAATCAGTTAGAGGTTTCTTCAGAAAGCCTCTGCATTGTTTGGGAATTACTTCCAGAAATTTGGAGTTATTGTTTCTCTCACTCAAAAGAGAAGCTGTTAGTGGAATTTTACTTAATACAATTGCATTTCTATTATTAGAAAATAAACTGAAATTAATAGATGAAGCATAACTTTTTTTTCAAAGACTGAGCTGCAACGGAAAAAAAGTATTTAATGAAAGTTTCAAAAGCATTCACATACACCTAAAGTTTTCTGGAAAGCTGTTCTGATGGCCTTTTCCATTAAATTAAATAAGTGTGGAAACATATTTAGGGTTAAGTATTCCATAGTGTCTAACCTTATTCTTCTTAAGAAAAGCATTAGAGAAATCAAACTAAACTAAAGAAAACAAAAAAAAAATCCCCAAAGCTTTTTTTCCTTCTTTTTTTTTTTTCTTTCTTTTTCTGGTCAGATTTCTTCTACCTGTCCAGTTATCTGTCTTTGCATCAAATTTAGTCATCTGCATGCCAAGCAGGACCAACATCTACTATTTAGGGAACATACTTCAATTTTATTTTATATTTTTTTCTGTACATTTCTTTAAAGGCCCATACCTTTGAGATTTTGGATCAAGGAATAGTATCTAAATCACTGATGAGTTATCATACTCTGCTATGTATAATTTCACCCATACCAGGTTTGATTCCCTAAATCTAACTGTGTAAGGGTATGTAAGTGCCTTCTTTCCCAGATGACAAATTATCATCTCACTATAAAAAGCTATGATGCCTGAAATTCAAAGGAGCAGCCAAGACTGTACTTTAATCGTACAAGCACCATGACTTGCCTGGAATAAAAAGCAGAGTTGACTAAACTCTGAGTCGCAATTTCCTGTCAATCCATCAATTGGGATTAGTCAGCTCACAGCAGTGTAAAGATTGTCCAGTAGGAAACACATTTCTGAGGGATGAGATCCTCTAAGAACACAGTGGTTGCAGGAAAAAATCTAATTTATGATGACAGCTTTCTCTAGAACAGGTAACCTTCAAACCATCAGAGATATTCGCCCAAGATACGTTTTCTTATTAGAAATCCTGTCTCAACAGCACAATGATAGTTTTGATGTTTTGATTTGTTTTGTTTTGTTTTTAATTTTTGGTAGTTAAAGAATTTGCTGCCAATACGATCAATAGTGTCAGGATTAAGAGCATGAAATCTAAGGAGTATCTCCATTCTAATCACACTTATTAGTGCAATTTTGATTGTAATTTCTGTCTTCTATTAGTCATGCATATTTTCAGAAGTGACACAACTGAGCTTACAAGTGAGAGGTCAACCTTGTGATTTCTTCAATCAGATAAATATTGCAACGATTCTTGAGATTCGTTGAGCTGCAGACAGCACAGGAAGAGTATTTTTGATATTCTTATGCTTCTCACATTCTATGGCTGTCCATCTGCACAGCAATTGCTACGGCTTCTGCCAAATTTTATACTGTTCCATCATCTGCCTCGCTGCTGTAATAACCTGCCGAGGGTTTAAACCCAGGGACAACTGAAGGATAGTGTTTCTTTGGGCATTTCCAATGTGCCTCTGTCGACTTAGAGCCAGAGGAGTGGGATACAATAACAGAGAACTCCCAAAAACCCAGCACCTTTACAAGACATAATTCCAACTAAGCCAGCACTGTGAAAGCCCTCTGGACTGAGGATAGCTGTGAAATTCCATTGAATTTAGTGGGTGAAAAAACAAACCATTTAAGTGCATTTCACAGACTTTTCACACTGTGTGGGTTCTCTGTTTTTTTTGTGTTTTTTTTTAATTTTCATTTCATTGCCCCCCCCTTATAGTCTCTTTCTCCTTCTCAGCATTGTCAGTGTTTTTTTCCACAAAGTAAATGCCATACCTCAAATTTAAAAATTAAAGCAATCCCCTAAGGAAAAAAAAAAAGTATCTATATATATTTGTATTTATTTGTCAGCCTTGCTTCAATACTCCAGTAAAAAAGAAAATAAAAGCAAATTAAAAAAAAAACAAACAAACCCTGAACTCCAACAACTTGGAAACATCCCTTTAAAATATCACTTTGACCCAGATAATCATTATTCACTGTCCCACTACCTCAGTGTTGAGCACCACGTGTTACTGCAGTCATGACACTGCATTGATTATTAAGGGAATTACTCCATTGTTTTCACTGTATACCGTGTAATACTTATCCAAGTGCAGTTTGTATTCTGATTATTCTGATCTGACTTATTCCGGCCGAGATGAACTGATTCTTTTTTTTTTTTCTCTTGGGTTGTTGCAACTATGCAGATTTTGATCTGATCCGGTTTCATCTGATCCGAAAAAAACCCAGCTCAAAATTTTTCATTACTGAGAAGCATCTAAACGCGACTATAAATCTAAGCAGAAAAGGTCATTCTTAACATGTTTCCTGATTTAAGCATCCAGTGGATTAAAGAAGCAGATGGGCAGACTGAAAATGTTTGTTGATATGCCAGAATAAAATGGATGCCACCTGAGCTCCAAAATAAATCTACTTCTATTCCCAAAATCAGTTCCCTCTGGCCTCAAAAATGTAAAAGCTAAAAAGATCAATATCAAATTTTCGGTGATGTAGTTTTTCATATTGAAGAACATGCTCCATCTGTTGGAATCTGATTTTCAAGGGACTGAAAAAGACTGGCAGGGATTCAGCTTCCTTTAAAGAGCCCTATGTCAGTGCATTAAGAACAGGTAAATCAGGTACAAAGTTCCTTTAAACACATAAAATTGCTAATCTCCTGCTTTGTGTCTTCCCTCGGTAGCTAGATTTCCTCCTCGGAGATGCTCAGATGTCCCAGCAACATTCATCACAGTGATGCCTTTTTAAGTGTATATCCATCACCTCAAAATTAAAATGACAAATGGTATTTAGTTGCTGCCTTAGGATTTTAAATTGGTTTAGAAAATTAGCAATGGAGATGGAGAGGCTGCTTTTTGCAGAGATTTATCTGGTACACTTTGAGAGAAAGTCATTTCTCCTGCTCGCTCAGTCAAAATACTCAAAGATGAAATCATTACTCTGCATTTAGCATGCAGCCCCTAGTTTTAATTGGACTTACATCATTGCCTTGGAGCAGACAGTAGAAGGGAGAGCAAAGAGGCTCCACAATACCAAGGTCGCCCAGCCAAGCTTCCTGCCACAGATGCGATGGACATGATGCCTAAAGATTTTTAGCTTTTTATACATATTTTCATTATATATGTGTAGCTTTTTAGACTGTTAATACGCAGTTATAACTTCCAGTACTTCTCCTGCCCCCTCCCATAGTTTAACAAACCCTTACTAATACATTCTTGAAATTGTGCTTAGTCTTGCTTTTAGTCCAACAAGGACACTTCGTTTTGCACCATACATTGTAGACATAATAAAATGCAGGGCTAAAAGATCAGGTGGGGGGCTCCAATGGGGCAGAACCCGGAGGGGGAATTACCTAACCAACTGCTCTTCTAACTGGACAATATTTGTTGGATATACTAATTAACTAACCTCATAAAAATTGTAGAAATACTGTATCACGTGTGCGTGTCCCCATATTGNTTAGCTTTTTATACATATTTTCATTATATATTTGTAGCTTTTTAGACTGTTAATATGCAGTTATAACTTCCAGTACTTCTCCTGCCCCCTCCCATAGTTTAACAAACCCTTACTAATACATTCTTGAAATTGTGCTTAGTCTTGCTTTTAGTCCAACAAGGACACTTCGTTTTGCACCATACATTGTAGACATAATAAAATGCAGGGCTAAAAGATCAGGTGGGGGGCTCCAATGGGGCAGAACCCGGAGGGGGAATTACCTAACCAACTGCTCTTCTAACTGGACAATATTTGTTGGATATACTAATTAACTAACCTCATAAAAATTGTAGAAATACTGTATCACGTGTGCGTGTCCCCATATTGTGCACTCGAAAGCTTTCAACTAAAGATTTGCTTTTATATTGACATTTTAAGACTGTTTGCAAAAGTTTCATGTTTTATTCCAGGCAACAGAAAGATGCCTGGCCAGGGCTGAGAGAAGCCTGATAGGAAAAGATCCTGTTTAGGTTTTTCTGGAGACATGAAAAAAAAACCCCAAACAACAAAAAACCCCCCAAAACAACAACAAAAACAACCAAAAAAATGTCCCAAAAAAACAAACCAAACCAAACCAAAAAAAACCAAAAAAGGGAACTAGTTAGAGTTTAAGTGAGAGGCTTGGGAAGTTGGACTAGAAAATATTATACCTTAGCCTTGCCTTACCTTGCCTTGCCTTGCCTACACTCTTATTTTTGGCAGCTTGTGCTGCTTGTGCACATTTTCACCGAGGTCTCTCTCCCACCAAGCAATGGCTCTTGCTACTATCAGGAGCTGTGGATGTGCTGCCCACCTTGTTGCCTGACCTGAGAAATGATGTTGAAAGAGGATCTAGCTGAAAAAGAGACCCGAATTCACACCACGTGTGGTGAGATCCTTCTCTAGGCTGAGGGACTTCCTCTGGAANGTTTTATTCCAGGCAACAGAAAGATGCCTGGCCAGGGCTGAGAGAAGCCTGATAGGAAAAGATCCTGTTTAGGTTTTTCTGGAGACATGAAAAAAAAACCCCAAACAACAAAAAACCCCCCAAAACAACAACAAAAACAACCAAAAAAATGTCCCAAAAAAACAAACCAAACCAAACCAAAAAAAACCAAAAAAGGGAACTAGTTAGCGTTTAAGTGAGAGGCTTGGGAAGTTGGACTAGAAAATATTATACCTTAGCCTTGCCTTACCTTGCCTTGCCTTGCCTACACTCTTATTTTTGGCAGCTTGTGCTGCTTGTGCACATTTTCACCGAGGTCTCTCTCCCACCAAGCAATGGCTCTTGCTACTATCAGGAGCTGTGGATGTGCTGCCCACCTTGTTGCCTGACCTGAGAAATGATGTTGAAAGAGGATCTAGCTGAAAAAGAGACCCGAATTCACACCACGTGTGGTGAGATCCTTCTCTAGGCTGAGGGACTTCCTCTGGAAATGTGTCGCTTGCCTTCGTGGAGGAAGTGAGCAAATGGAGCTTTGATCTTACCAGAAGGATTTCTTTGATCTTTACAGAAAACTGCTTAAGACTTATCTAACAAAGTCAGCAATATATTAAAACACATAAAGATGAAGTTAGCAGCGTGGAGACAAGTGCTTGGAATAAGACCGTGATCATTTCTCTGAACTACGTCTTGAATCACTGATTTTTCTGATAGAGACACAGCTGTTATCTCTGTATTTTTTCCCCATCTTTTCCTCCCCTAGTACAACTGTTAGAAATTCACTGTGAGTGTTTGCAGGGAAACTTGATCTACAAGGGCACTTTTCATGTGGTGCTGCCCCACAGCTTTGACAGAAAATGCAGTGCCTCACAGAATGAACTTTATCAAGAATAAACAGATCTGGGGTATTATCTAAAGTTCTCATCTCTGTCATAAGCATACTGATGAGTAATTTAGTATTCTAGTGACATTTCCAGAAAACCATGGATGGGATATAATCTATACCAGTTTGGGCATAAGTGTCTGAAAAGCTACTTAAGTCTGAATAAAATAACTTAGCCTACCTAAACTTTTTAAGGGAACTTTCTATCTGTAGTGAGGGACACAGTCTTAGCCATTTCTGAAGGAATAATACAGGTTAAAATGACGATAAATAAAAGTCTTAATTCTGCAAGAAAGGGAGAAGGGGGGAGAGAGAGAGAGAGAGAGGCATTTCAATACAATCTTTCATTTTCTTATTCAATTAGTAACTTTTATTTTAATAATGGTTGAAATATTCAACATAGAACAGCATAAAACCAATTATATCACATTGAACTTTTTCTGCTTTTAAGCCAATTATTGTTTTCAATGAGTTCTGATCGTTGCCAGCTTTTCAAAGAAAAGTCACTATTAGCTTCCATTTATAACAGGTAAAAGAATCTTTCTATGGTGTTCAAACCTTTATATCTTTTGAGAATTCTAGAAGTTACTAAAAGGCAGTTTATTTTCTAAATTCTCATGATTCTGATCCATTTTAAAATGCATGGAACTGCAAACTTAATAATAGCACTTGTATGAAGATACAGCACAGGTCTTTTAGGCCTTGGAAAATAAAGGTGGTTTTACACCAACACCTTTCGAGCTTCCTCAGAAATTATTTGAAAAACAGAAAGTCATCTTAATTTTCGTGACAAGTTGAGAGCAAAGGTCACAAAGCCACTCTGAAAACACCATTTCAGGTAGCATACTAGTCAATAGAAGTTGTTTTATACAGAAACTTTCTGCAGGAATGGGAATTTAAATAGGTGATGGCATCGGTGAGAACAGATCAACTACAGTAAATTAAGTATGAGGCTACCTATGTGAGGTAATAGAAAAGAAAAAATCAAAGCCAAAACAAACAGAAAAAGAGTAATTGAAAGTGGATTAATATTTTAGGCATGGTTATGCTAATTCCATAATTAATTATGGTCTCAGTTTGAGTGCAAAAACCTTTTCCATTGACAGTGTGACTGTTATCCAGTGGGACAGAAGGAAAAAGCTGAGCGGGATTCAACTGAAAATGGAATTCTGGTAAGAGGAGTGGAAGCAGGAAAGCAGGATTTGCTGTGAAACACACCCTAGGTTAGGACAACGGTGAACATCCACGTGTGAGGAAAGCAGGTTTGGGGTAAGATGGAACAAAAGGAAAGGGAGAAGGTTGGAGTAGCAACAGTTCAAGTGTTCCATTTGGCAGACGTGAGACCATTAGGGGTGTTTATTTGAGTCTCAGTTGTTTTACATCAGGAAACAGCTGTGAAAACTGCTGTTCTGTCATCTGATCATCTGGCTCCCAGGGCTGGGCCATTAAAAATAGGTAATTTACATGTTGGAGGTTGATGCAATGAGGTTAAACCCTTCACTGCTATTGGTAGGTTATTCGTGTGGACGCGTTTTCTCTGTAATTGCTGTAGATATAATTAATTTGCTTTATAATACCTACAAACTACATGCAAAAAAAAAAAAAAAAGAAAACCAACAAAAAACCATCCTCTCTAAAAACATACATTTTTGGGGGAGCAATCCTAACTTTATCCTTCTGTTGACATGCTTTACGAGATTGTGTTTCATCACGTAGTCACACACAACTTTTTTTTGCCACATGACATCCTGAAAAAAACACCTGGTGCTGGAATGAGTCTGGATCATCCACCAACAGACATTGCTGCCTGTAAATTCACTGCGGATAAAGGAAGAAATGGAACGACTGAAGGACGTTTCTATAAAAGAAGAGGGGAAAAAATAATGTTTAACATGAGACACTAGATAACCCATACAAATTAACTTTGTTTTCTGAAAATTCTCTTTATTCCTGCTCAAAGTATTTGCAGATGGAGAACAGATTTGTATAACACACGGATTCTACATAATTCGTGAGACCATTAGTTCCAAAAGTGTCTTATGGCACATTAAAAAAAAAACCAAAAAACCCAAAAAAATAATAAAAAAGACCAAACCCCAAACTGCTCACCAGAAAAAAATCAGGACAAAACAGAAAGACTATTCTTTTTCTGTGTGTACCTATTAGTGTGTCACTGAATTCCACACCAAATTTCTGTCTCTGTTCAAGCAAACTCCTCATGTATTTCAAAGAAGGAATGGATACTTTACAGGGCCAGTAGGTAATTCTTAGTGAAATGCTGAGGTACACAGTCCCAGAGGGCTTCTTATGAAATTAGTTACATTGGAAATCAAAAATAAACTAAATGAGAACACGGAAAGTGACGAAAACCTGGGGGACAGTGGACATGCTATTGCTGGCATTGCCACTTTATCCCTTTCTTCTCTCCTGGAGAAAATCAGATTATAATCTGCTGATCCAAAAGTTCTAAAAGGAGATTCGCCACAACAATCAGTTGTACCCTTCCCTGTGTGTTTGTGCACGTCCACACCCACTCATCACGTTAGGGATATAAAGTGGGGGCAGGAATGAGGAATCCGGGACATTTGGAGTGGTGACATTTGCTTTCCCAAGCATGATGGGGCCTGGGGATGGCTGAACACCTGTCTGCCCACGGGAAGTTGGGAATGGATTCCTTGTTCTTCTTGTTCATACGGCTTCTGCTTTATCCATCAAACTGTTTCTAGCTCAAGCCGTGAGCTTTTGTGCATTTGCCCTTCTGATTCTCTGCCCCTTCCACTGAGCAGGAGTGACCAAGCTGCTGCCTGGTGTTTATCAACCTACTGGGGATAAAACATGAAAATGCAAATGTAGAAAAAGTATAGAAGGAAAGCATGAGAGGATTGGGATTGTTCAGCCTGGAGAGGAGAAGCTCTGGGGTGACCCCACCGTGGCCTTGCAGGACCTGAAGGAGCTGCAGGAAAGATGGAGAGAGACAATTCCCAAGGGCTGGAGGGACAGGAGACAGGGAATGGCTTCCCAGTGCCAGAGGGCAGGGCTGGATGGGATATTGGGCAGGAATTGTTCCCTGGGAGGGTGGGCAGGCCCTGGCACAGGGTGCCCAGAGCAGCTGTGGCTGCCCCTGGATCCCTGGCAGTGCCCAAGGCCAGGCTGGACACTGGGGCTTGGAGCATCCTGGGACAGTGGGAGGTGTCCCTGCCATGGCAGGGGGTGGCACTGGATGGGCTTTGGGGTCCCTTCTGACCTTAGATCACCCTTCTGTGGTGTTATGGTTCTTTGATTTACTGTGCCTTATCACAGGTTTTGAATGTATTCCTACCATAAAGCACTTCTGCATAGCTGTACTGATCAGTCTTGAGTAGAAACTCTGACAAACAACAGGTTTCAGATGTGCTCTCTGAAACGCTATTTAAAGATAAATAGAGGAAGAGCTGAGATTTTAAAAAGTTGTTATTTGCATCCAAGAAGTAAAACTGCTGTCTCAGAAGGAACCCTCCTCCATGGACCTGGTAAAGGTGTTTCATAAAATGTGGTCACAGAATCAAATCTCTCTCCGTGTAAGATCAGCAATTTCTGAATGGAAACAATTAAAGTTTTTTAAGTGTTTAGCACACTGTACTTAAAGGCAATGTGAACCACTATCATGCCTCCATTAGTATTGATTTGTAGTCCACTAATGTCTGAGCCAGAATGGAGGGTCTTCAAAGGGCAATAAAACCTAAAAAAGCTTTCAGCATGAGGTGCAAAGTCATTAAGTGATTCAAGGGGTAATACAGATCATTTATCATTATACATACCTGTGCAACTACGACACCATCCTAATTTAGAGTTTAATTCATTATCCTGAAGCATGGGGATATTATCACTGCATAATTTATCTGAGGTTTGAGGGTTTACTGTAAAGGTTTAAAGATATTTTCAGTCAGTCATACACATGAAAATGTTTGCAGAGAATCTTATCCGTTTTTGTCCTGTAGCATTCTGGGAGATATTACAGTAATCCTGTATCAGTTTCAGTGCAGATATGAGTATTCAAGCACCATCAAAGTGTGGGGAGTTTTTTTATTTGTTCCATTTGCAAGGCTGTGTGTATTCCTTTGGGTTGTTTGTCTCTCTTTTGTATATAAATATATGTGAATATATGTATGTAAACACTAGGAAAAAGGCATGTTTAAAAGGACAATACTTTCAAAGTATCGAAAGATACTTTCAAAGATACATATCTACATGAAAAATATAAGAAAGTCAATAGGGTTATTTTTATTTTTTTTCTTCCCTATGGCATAATTTAATTACTGATTGAGAAGATTAATTATTTCCTTAATAGGCTTTGAATTATAGCTTCAGAGAATGAAGACAGAGCACAAACTTTATTGAATATTCATTATTTGTTGCTGGATTGGTTTGGTTTGGATTGGTTTGGTTTGGTTTGGATTGGTTTGGTTTGGTTTGGACTGGTTTGGTTTGGTTTGGATGGGGTTTTTTTGGTTTGTTTGTTATCGGAAACAACCTTTCATTTTCCCAGATGTCAGTATCACATATGAACCAATTAAGTCTGGTACTGTATTTTACAGAGAGCACCCTAAACTCTTCAGACATCCCCTTCTGTAAGGAGGGTTAAGTGAAACAGCCTGGAACACCTTCACAGCAAAACATTCTATTGCAGTATTTTGTATATATAAATATATACATATACATATATATATATATATATATACACACACACACACACACACACATATATATATATATATATATATAAAGGAAGACAATTCAGTCAGGCTTTTATCCTGTCTTGCACACCACGAGGAGCCAGGGTTTTCATTGAGGCAGTAGATAATTATGAAGTATGTTAAAAGAAAATACAGAATTCATAGGCCTATGGGATCAAATATATCTGATAGTTCATTCTGTGATCCTACTTCGAGTTCTTTGATATTGTTCATTATCGTATTTTTAGAAAGAGTATGAAAGTAAAAAAAAAAATCATTAAGTCCTTCCCCTGAGGCAAAAGGCAACTGGAGGGCAAAATTCAAGACAGAGAAGTTTCTGTCTTTGAGTTCATAGAAAGGAGCTAATTTTGGTAAAATCTTCTCCAACTTCAGTTGTCTTTACACTAAATAAAAGCTTCAAAGACTATTGTTGCACAGTTTCTTGCACTAAATACTGTCCAACTTGTTGTTTTAAGTTCTTCAAAAATGTCCCAAGGAATTCTATGTCTTTGGCGATTTTCCCCCTTCCCCAAATATTCTCCCTCTTGGGGTTAATGACTGGTATAGACTTCTCTTGTTTTGTTTTGGGTTTTTTTGGTGTGTGTTTTGCTTGTTGGTTTGTTTTGTTGTGTTTTTTATCTTCTTATACCACTCTTTTTTCAGGATGGTAATGGAACTGAAGAAAAAATAGCCTTTGAACACATATGAAAATTCCTAACAACAGACTTGTGGTAATGCAAAAAGCAGTTTTGGTCTAGCAAAGACATTAATATTCTGCAGTAAAATTGAGCATTTTGTCCTCCTATATATGAACATTATGTCTTTCTACGCTTGTATGCCACGTATGTGTAAAAATATCATTCTGTTCCCCTCAAAGTGAAATACTGGAGGCTAAATATTTCTATGTTCCAGACTGAAGCAGCTAAAAAAAAATATTTCTACTAGACTTGCTTTTCTGCTTCTACAAGATTCCTGGATCATTTCTTTTATTGGGAAATACGTGTAGAGCTTTGCAGAGTTTAAAGAGGGTTTCAGCTAAATGAAATCACTACAGTGTAAATTATGTGTAAAATGAGGAAATCCACACTCTTTCCCAAAGTTTCATTGAAAGAGTTTGAGCCATGTAGAAGGGATGCCTGAATGAGCACCGTGGCAGTTTAAAATCATTGCTTTATGCATGGGAAATACTCTGCCTTGAAAAATAGGTGGGAAATTGAAAGAATATAAACACACACCATTGAGACAAAGCTGTGGAAATGATGGGATTCTCAGCTTACTAAACAGGAAGAATTCACTTTAGACCTAACAAATTATGTGATTTACTTTTCTTAGACAAATTCAAATACTGGAATAAATTAGCCTCAAATACATTTTGTTTTAAAAAACCCTCAGTTTACATTTAATTTCTACATTGATAATTCTTCCCAGAAATGGAAAAAAAGAAAATAATTACCTTTCCTCCATTTGAGAGAGGATTTTCTTATAGTCCCACACAATTTCATGTTTTCATTATAGAATATGATAAGAGTCTTTTATCTGAAATTATTATTTATTAGTAGCTGTACTGAAGAGAAGTCAAAAGTGGCGGGGGTAAAAAAAAAACCCTGAACAATAGGAGTTCGGGAGTTTGGAGAATATTAATAGATGCCAGTCTCAGATCTAGAGTTCTTTCTTCTGGCACAGATGAGGAAAGATCATGAAGACATTTCTGGCCACAGCTGTGTGTACTACAGCATAATAATTAGATGACTCTGTGCTTAACCTTTTTCCTTCTTCCTGCTGGAGAGACAGCAGGAACCTGTTCTGAAAACTCCTCTTCAGTATCCTTCTCTTCATAGTAAACTAGCTTTCTTCTCCATCTATCTTCAAGACAATGGATTTAGCATTTTGACACCAGTATCCTAATGCTTAGCATTTCTTAAACCTGTGCTTTTAGGGAAATCACAGGCAAAAAGATTTTTTGCTAAGGTAAAATCATAGAATCAGAGAATCACAGAATGGCCTGGGTTGGAAGGAACCTTAAAGCCCATCCAGTGCTACCCCTGCCATGGGCAGGGACACCTCCCACTGTCCCAGGCTGCTCCCAGCCCCAATGTCCAGCCTGGCCTGGGACACTTGCAGGGATCCAGGGGCAGCCACAGCTGCTCTGGGCACCCTGTGCCAGGGCCTGCCCACCCTCCCAGGGAACAATTCCTGCCCAATATCCCATCCAGCCCTGCCCTCTGGCACTGGGAAGCCATTCCCTGTCTCCTGTCCCTCCATCTCTTGTCAAGCTGTCATTTACATGCAACGCTACAAAATTTGTCTTATTTTGTCATATTTTCGAGGCAGATGGGCACACACACACATATATAAAGGAACCATACTCTTCCACTTACTACTGTTAAAAAAATTTTATGCTCCTCTCTTTCATGTTGTGCTCAGTGAGATTACTGGTTGATAAATCTCATGGTGTCTTCTTCAGTTTCTCATTATTAAGGCCTTACAATTTACTTTTAATTGGTACTTGTAAAAATTCAGGACAGAAAAAGCATCCCTTAAAATGCCTTATCCTGTGTAAATGTAATGATGTTAATTAGCTCAGTTTAGTATGACGTCTGCATATCTCTGCCACCTTCCCCTTTTCAAGAAAATGAATTGAATTATGTTCACCGTATTAATGATGCCTGACTAGCATTCACTTTTATTGGCTCTTTATTGTTGTCCTCATGCACTCTGTGGTAGAATTCAAGGAGAACCACTTACTCAAACTGCATGTTTTTTAAAAAAAGTGACTTAAGGCAAGACTGTTGAAAATCTTTCATTAGTGTTGCTCTTTTCATGTTTGTGAAGAATATCTTGAAATGAAATCTTTCTGTGAGATCTGCCAGTGAAACAGTAAACCTGGCAGGCGTTGGTTACTTCAGCTTCGAATTTGGATGTTGATCTCAGTCCTGCTGGACACAGTTTTCACCTCCCCTTCTACTTTAATTCTCTGCAACAACCTGACTGGATTTGGAGGGGCTTCTGACAAAACCTTACAGAAATTCCACTCACTATGATACTTTGTAAAGATTGAAATTTGAAATATTGAATATTGACCGACAATATCCTTTTGGAGATGGATGGCTACCAACATGTTTGTTTGTTTGTTTGTTTGTTTGTTTGAATTAAAATTTCTTTTCTTGTTAGTTTTAATTCCATGATACAGATTGATACCCATAGAGATATACAGACCAAAAGAGTAAAAATGGACATTACAGACGAAAACTAAATAAGAAATCATGAAAAGTCCACTTCTCTCTGTTTTTCTTTCAGCAAGGTTTTTGGAAAGTTAATACGATTAGAACGCTGATTTAGCAGCTCATTGCATTTTGATTCTGCTATTCCTCTGCTTACTATCAATCAGAACTTTGAGAAGTAGCATGAAGTATATTGAAAGATCATATTGATTTCTCAATCAGAGGTACGTATCTAAAGAGTGCAAATGAGATAGAACCTGATTTTTCTTGGAGTCAATCAGGAAAGCAGTCATCAATTCAGCAGAGGTAAAATTACACCTATAGGAGCAAGAAAACACAGGAAGAAACATTTTGTTTAGATTATTTTATTAGTCCAATTACTTTTCCATCTGAATTTTGCTAAAACACAGTTTTTCTCAGCGAACAGAAGTGTGTTTTAAGTCACTGACGTGAGAGGTGGTGTGACAAAGAACATCAGTGTCCTGAGCAGTGGCACATGTTTCCCAGAGAGGTGTGAATGCTCCATCCTTGGAGTTATCCCAAAAACCCTTGGGATGTGGTTCTGGTCAGGACCTGGCCTGCTACAGGTCTCCAGCAAGAGGGTTGGACAAAATGACTTCCAGAGAGCCTTTCAATTCTCAAACATTCTGTGATTCTGTGATTTTTCGTTTACTAGGGGCTAAAATTTAATGATTCTCAAGTTCAGACTCTTTGGGTTTTATGGCTCTTAGTTATTAGAACTCCTTTCCCTAATTCTTTCACCTAGGTGTGATTAATTTCAATAATTTCATTTTCGAAACCTGAGCCATTAATTCAGTTTGTTTTCAAAGCACTTTCAGTCCTAATGTCACCACAAACCCTCAGCAGCAACAAAACGTGATTGATGAAGTCGTACCCGCGCCGCTGTTTTGCTCTGTGATCATAACACCTTTATCACGGAATTATGATCTGAACACAGGGTAACTCTTGATGGCACAGTGTCAGAACCAGGACGCGAGATACTTTATCAAAAAGTGTCTCGAAACAGCCTGCTGTGAGAAACCTTACATGGAATAAAAGCCAGTTTTGTAGATTGCAGGCTCCCTTCAGTTAGCGAGCTCCGCTGCCCCACTTTTGGGCACTGGCATGGGTCGCTCAGGTAGCCCCACACCTTACACACCTCCCCAGATGAAACGTTCCCTGTCAGGGTGAAATCTGGCTGCCCAAAGGCAGTAATTTCCAGCCCTTCAAGCCTATCTCTGAAATTCTGTGCTCTATAAGGGAAAAATAATATTTAATGTTGGAGTTTTGTACCATAGTAGAGAACAACACACGTTTAGATTAAATGTTAGGAAGAAATTCTTCCCTGTGAGGGTGGTGAGGCCCTGGCACAGGTGAGTATTCACATTATTTGTACTGGAATTAAAAACTTAGAGGATAGTCTTTCAGGAGTAGCTATTTTTAAACTAAGTTAATTAGCAAAAAAAAAAAAAA
>VZTI01005324.1:261716-300896 GCA_013397865.1 Struthidea cinerea
AGTATCTTCCTCCAAAAATGTTTTTAAATGTAATTGCTAAGTGGATGACCTTTTATTTTGTATGGGATTCTGTTTCAAGTCAATTAGCAATAATGGCCATTTGTACTTAAAGTGAGGAATATGACATTTTGTTTGAACGTGCATTTTTAAGTGTTAATAATTGCAGGCAACTAAATGCTTGAGAAAGTATCATTTTACTGTAGTGATAAAAATACATGATTATACTTTTCAAAAAGCAAGGTTCCTGGTTAGAGAGGAGAGTACAAGAGAATTTTAATTACAAATTATAATGCTGCAGAACTTTTTTTAATACATTGTTCTCAACTCTAGAGATATATTCCTGCAGTGCAGACAAACAAACCCTTACCTACAGCTACAGTCTCACTGTACTCAAAGGTGTCAGATACTCCTTCCTGAAATATATAATTTCTTTACCATTTTCAGTTATTTTTTATAATTATTATTTATGTTTGTATTATTAATATTTTCTCTGTTGTTGCCAGCCGAGGAGGAACTTTTAAATTGCATTCAGCCTCCTAATGTGCCATTTGAAAAGCAAATGTTTGCTTTTAATTTGTTAGCACATGCTGATGAAAAAATGAGTGATGGAAAAATACAATTGCAGGCCCTCTGAGCACAGCAGTTGAGAAACTTGTGCACACTTTTCCCAAGTATGTGTTTAGGTGTTCAGATGTAATCAGTCAGCAGACTCCTCTGAAATGAGATGTCACTGTGTTCAGCTTTAGCACCTTACATATAAAATCTTAAATATTGTTATATTCGTTGGACCAGTGTTCTCAGACAGCATTTTGTACAATACTTAAGAGTCGTATTTAGGGATTTATATCTGAGTCACATCACCAACCTCCCTGAAGTTTATTTACATTTATTTTTATTTCATCTTAAAAAAAAAACCCAAAACCCAATAAGAAACAAAAAAACCCAAAAAAAAAAACAAACCCCAAAAATCCAAACAAAAATCCTCACTGCAATTCACTCTGAAAAGAAACTTTGACCATGACAAAGGTATTTCTAATTTAAGTAACTGCATTGTGCCCATGCTGTAGGAATGCATCTGTGTGTCACTGAACTTTTGGTGAGAAGTAGCTGTTTCTCTCCATCTCAAAAAATTGATGCTCAAATGCTGCTAAAAAAGGAAAAAAGAAAAAAAAGTTGTGGTTTTTTTTTTTTTTCCCATGCAAATCACAAAATTTGAAGCAGGTCATACATTGTCTTGTAAGTTAAATTGAGAGGATGTTTAGAAATCTTTTTTCCCTTCCCTAGAGATGGAGATCACCTGCTGGAATCATCTTATTGCTTATAATTGATAATGATACTCATAATTAGTAATAACTAATAGCAGATATTTATTATTTATAATTAGCTCTTTGTGATTGCTTGGACCTACCGACAGTGACATCAGCTCCTTTAGTTCAGTTTGCCCTCCTCAGTTTGAAGTTGCTCTTTTCCTTATTTCTCCCTCTCTCTCCCCAAAAGATACTTCAAAATGTCAGCCATTGGGATTGAAACAGAAATCCCTAAATAAACATTTTAATGACCACTCCTGTGGCTTTATATTCATAGTTATATTTTCTATATTTGTGCAGGTCTGTCCACTGTCCTGTTGCCATTGGTAAATGCAAATAACATGCAAGAAAGATACAGAAATGCACATTATGGAGCTCTAGTCAACCTCAGGGATTTCTTTTTTTTTTTTCCATTAAAGAGTTTGGTTTCTCCAGCCAAAGAGGAAGAATATGAGCACAACAGTTGCAGTCTGTGAGGGAGCAGAACAGCAGAAAAAAAGCTGCAAGTGGCTAAAACACTTCCATTTTCTCAAGGCTTATGACTAAACTACAGCAAAACACACATTGCTTGGATATGTCCCAGAGTTAGTGGCCAAGATAAATCCATTTAAACACACAGCTCGGAGTCTCTCAGCCAAACTGGCATACTCTACATGCTCAGCAAAGGACTATTCTTTGGCTCTGCAGCATGGGAGAATGCATTAAAGTCCAGTTCTTGA
The DNA here is from genome assembly GCA_013397865.1 of Struthidea cinerea. Lineage (NCBI taxonomy): Eukaryota > Metazoa > Chordata > Aves > Passeriformes > Corcoracidae > Struthidea > Struthidea cinerea. Next base: position 263,743 of record VZTI01005324.1, read on the forward strand.
GAAACAGCTCTGGGAGTTTTAACTGTTTTATTCAAACATCTACAACTCATGATTTTTTTTTTCCCCCAGAAATTTGCTTTAGAGATTTTTTTAGCCAGCATAAGGTTTCTGTAGTACTTCCAGTGTACAGCAGATGCGAAATCTAGAGATGAAAAAGGGTATGAATTCCAAACCAAGAAAACCCCTTGGAGTGCAACACGTGTGGAAAGTAAATCCATGTAAATAATAGATAAAAATGCATGAATAAAATTTTGCGTCCATTTTAAGCAACTGCTTTTCCATGCTCATCTTCTCCAAATTAGGAAAAGTTAACCCTTGCAATAAAATTGTTGGAATTCATATTCTGTGTCAGTTTAGATGTCCACATACTCATGGCAGCTAACCTGAGCTAGTAAATGTGTGCTTGTTTTGCATTGATTCACGTGGTCTGAACGAAGTAAAAGTAACTGTCAAGAGAGGAGAAAAATCAAAAAAAGAAGACATTTAAAAAATCTTTATGATCACAGATATTTAATCTACTGTAAAAGCATTACTTAATTCCATTGGTAAAAATATTATATCATATTGAAGGTTTACTGTTACAAATGTATGCCATAACTGAATTTCAAACAGCAGTGCTTGAAGTGAAGAATGAGTTAGTCCCATTATAGGATTAAACTAACATTATCAGTCAAATGAACAGAATTTTTATTTACAATTTGGTATATTGTGTTGTTCAGATACAGACAGTAGAGGAAAACGAAGAGGAACTCAGCCAAATAATGTTCTGTGCAACCGAAGTGAAGGAAGTTAAACAGAGTCATTGATGTTTGGCTTTTTTCATAGTTTTCATAGAGAACTCACCTAATGAGTCAGGGAGCTTAGCCATGTCTCAGATGCCAAGCTTTCATCAAAGAAGAGGGATCAACCAGAAAGGTCATTGGCTAAATTGAGTCTTTGGGTTGTGGGCTACTTTCCTGTTGCTCTTTGCAGTCTGAACTTTGTAAATCTTGCCTTGAGCAGCAGTTTGCAATTCCTATAAACCGTTTATGAGTGTGCTTAAATGTCAGCCTACCCAGGAAACTGCGTGGGCACACGTGGGTGTGTGAGGGGAGGCATGGCAACAAAATCCTTGCGCCGACAAGTGGGACTTTGGTCAACAGTTTTCATCAGATTTTGTGTTTTCTCTGAGTTGTTTTTATGGAGAAGCAGTCTGTTTAACTTTCTCTGTGCCTCTGGGTAAACTTTCAAAGATGAGCCTCTCCTCTGCACCCACAGTGCTTTAAAACAGAGATGAGCACTCAGGAAATGGGAGCGTGTTCTGTACTCTTCTACAACAGCCTCATTCCAAGTTGTGGCTGTGTGTTGCTGAGAAACTCCTATTCCTCTCAGTTTTCACTTCTGAGGAGTCTAATTATTTGATCCTTTGAAACAACAACATTCAACATCTGCTGGCAGACAGAAAACACTTCCAAATATTCACTTCTGGATAACTGACTCCCCCCAAAAATGCAAAGCTAGTAACAGAGAACGGGTCAAATAAGCTCCACAGCCTTATCCACAAAGCTTCCACCTCCCTGCCCTTTCGAAAGCTGAAACAATCTGCACATAGCTCAGAATCAATTTTGACAGAGAAGCTGCCTTTCCACGCAGCTGCTCCCGAAGAAATTGGGAGTTAACCAACTCTTTACAGGTCAAAGCTTGGGCTGATAGACTGCGCGCTGGGAATACAATGCTCGCCTGCTGTAGTGGTGCCTTGCTGCCACTTTGCTGTATGAAGACAGACAAAGCACACCACAATTCCAGCCCCAGAGCACTCACCTGCAGCCTCCCAGGCCCCATAAAGAAATAACAGAAGGGAGGCCCTCAAGAAGAGGATAGATAAAGGGACAAAAAAACCACTACATTTTCCTTTTCTTCCCTAGCACAGCACAGGATGAACTGAAAGTCAGGTTCACTCTGTGAAATATGAGTAATACCACACAAAACGACCCTGGCAAAGAAGGGGAAATTGAAATATGGTATCACAGATTTAGTCATTGAATACTAGAAATTATTTGAATACTTCATTCTCTGTGAGACTCTGTCCCTGATCGTTATCCCAACAATAGATGATGTTGAAAACTTATTTCTTCAGCACCAAATGCAAGAGGTTCCTAAACCTGTAACTACTTCTCTGCACTTAACCGGAGTATGATTAAATCTTTATGCTCTGTTAAATAGTGAACAAATCTCTTCATGTCTTTTAAGGGATCTCTGCAACAGAAAAGGTATCAGATGAAACTGCATGGTTGGGAAGTGGCATACAAATATGAATATGTCTTTCTGGTGTACTAAAATATTGACAATTAAAACATAAACTGCATCACATTATATAAACTATTAAAACTATATGTTTCATGTGTGAGAATGTTATCAAATTTGCACATAAATCCGTATTTGTTGTATACAGTTTCACATAAAAAAGCAGCTGCTCATGTAGATAGGTGGTTTTGTGCTAATTCTGGTTGATGGCATAATGTCAGTTTTCTCGGTCAACCTTAATTTGATATACAAAGTACTGAGAGCAGAAATCGCCTATTATCAATATGCCAGCTTCAAATTAAAAGTACGTCATGCAGAAGTGTTACTATCATCTTTTACTCAACTAGTTTCATAATATAAATTTAATTATTCCGGAAAGCTGACAAAAGGTGACATTAGCAATTTAGGATGGTGGATATTTGTTAAAAATCTGATAGCGGTATGTTTTAATGATTGTTATTTATCAATAATTTATAATGATTTCTCTCTAACATTCATAACAGACAAAGAAACTATTTCTTTCATTCTTTATGAAGAATTACTCCTGCAGGATACCCGAAAGTACTTTTTCCAGTAACATTCTTATGATTTTAGATGATTATCTTAAAAAGTACGTATCATGTATGTTTTTACTAATGTTGAAAATCCGATCATATTTCTAAGGCCACATCCTACACTCACACTGAATATACACAAACATCCCTGTGTAGACTAGTTGCTTCCATTATTCCACTTTTGTTTTTTCATGGAAAAACCACAGACCTGTTAACAAATATGGACTTGTTTAGCCTCACGAGCTTTTCACTTTTAGCTCATGAGGCTAAAAAGTGAAAAGAGCAAGAGGCAGCTGGGACAGAAGTAATTAATTTGATGCCTGGAGATGACAGTCTCACACAAAGTGTTTGGACACATGCAAGGTGCCTGGAACTTTCACTGAATTTCTCCTAAGGCTGCTGTTGTGTTATCGCTGAAAACTCACAAGTTGTTCTCTCTCCAAAATGCTTTCTCTGTAAAATCCAGCTGAATAAATTAGGGTATTTCAAAGATCATCTCAGGTGTTGGGACTATTGCAGAATTATTGAGGTTGGAAAAGATCTCCAAGACCAGCCTGTGCGCAATCCCCACCCTGTCCCCAGCCCAGAGCTCTAAGTGCCACCTCCAGCCCTTCCTGGGACACCTCCAGGGATGGGCACTCCAAACCTCCCTGGGCAGTTCCAAGGCCTGAGCACCCTTTCCATGGGGAAATTCCTGCTGGTGTCCACCCTGAGCCTCCCCTGGCCCAGCCTGAGGCCGTTCCCTCTCCTCCTGTCCCTGTTCCCTGGGAGCAGAGCCCGACCCCCCCGGCTGCCCCCTCCTGTCAGGGAGTTGTGCAGAGCCACAAGGTCCCCCCTGAGCCTCCTTTGCTCCAGGCTGAGCCCCTTTCCCAGCTCCCTCAGCCGCTCCTGGGGCTCCAGACCCTTCCCCAGCTCCGTTCCCAACTCCATTCTGCAACCCTGAATCAAATAAAAAACCCTTCTCCCGTATGAAAACTGTGCCCGATAAGTCAGATTCAAAATTTATCTGAGGCTGAATTTCCTTCAGAATGGCAGAATATATGGGGCTGCAAATTACTTATGTCAGGCAATTCGTAACAAACCGAACAATGCAAAAGATTTCTTTTTTTATTGTCAGTTGCACATGTAATCCAGCTAAGATAAATGATTGTGTTTAGCTCAATGGATTCCTTGGCTCTGGCTCACCAGCACTCCCAAGACTATTTATTGCAGCAGTTTAAAATATTATCCATTTTATAGTCTTCTAAATCATTTTCTTATCAGAAGATGGTCTCTGAATTGGAAAAAAATATTGCAGTTGTGTAGTTCATGAAAAAGTCATTAGAAAATGCAGAGGATGGTGAAACTAGGAGCAGGAATGCTACACAACAACCCTCAAACTAACAAGTTTATAGACCCTGTATGACAGATATTTAGTGATGATGAGAACTGACAGTTCCCCACGACTTCACAGGGGATCAAGGGTGATCAGCAGTGATTGAAATTAAATCACACTTATTTTGGTGATCCTGAAAAGCTTAGAATCCTTAAGAAAAAAAAAAAAACAAAGTTGTTTTCCTTTTTATCACTGAAGAAGATTCCCAATAAACAGTTTTCCTCAGCAAAAGATGTTTACTTAGTAACGAATACCTGGGATAGACGCTTCCACTGAACCCATAATAAGAATAAAATTGTTTATTGTCTTTTAGTTTTAATAGCCACTTGACATTATGGTAAAAAAAAAAAATAGTAGGAAATGGGAGTGCTGCTGCAAGTGAAAATATGCTGCAATTTTTTAAACTTTGACACAAAGAAATCAGCTTTTTAAAATTTTCCCAGTTTCCTACAATCTGCTGACAGTTTTAGTATGCTCTAAACCTCTCTAGCAGACTCAAGGAAAAATCTTGAGTTGTTTTGTCAGACAGAGCTAATCATATGTACTCACTGCTTGAACTGCTATTATTTGTTTCTGAATTACACAGAGAAATTAAAATTTTACACAATCAATTTCCGTTTCACGTGAAAATAGTTGTACTGAGTCTTTCAGGAGGAGGAAAAAACCCCAAAAACAAACCAGCAAGTTGTTGATTAACAAAGTAACATATTTCTGCCTCTAATAATGCAATTTCTTTTAAAAAGTGCGTATTTCACATATCAGAAGTAAATAAAAATATGCGAATAATTCTTTTTAGTGCCATGTCTTCACAGGAGCTCTCACATTGTGAAATCTGTTTAAATATGTCAAATTCTAGCACCTAACATTTAAAGTCTGTTTTCTTTCAGTAGTTATAGCAACCTGATTTATATCAAATTGAATATTAAAATAAGGTGAAATACTGGCTTTTTTGTTTTTTTAAGACTACCACACAGCTTTACTTTTAGAAATATTAACTCAATAAACAGACACATTGATAAAAAATTCAAATTTTCATAATTTGGAACATAAGGCAGCAACACAGAAAAAGAACAAACGCAAAGAGATGAGATCAAAGTAAACCCACAGCAATTTCAAATTTGAGAACTCCAAGCAGATCAAAATGGAATATTCAAACAAAAATCTTCCACAAAGCTATTTATTTTCTACAAGTACAGAATTTCTCTCATTCCCGCAGTACCTCACCCCTCCTCCTCTGCACACTAAAACCAGAGAAGCTGAAAAAACATAGAGAAACACCTCTATTCTGAATTGGTTAAAATCCAGCTTTTCTGTAGTTGTTGCTAATGTAAAAGTATTTAATACATTTCATATTTTTTGAAAATGCTTTTCAAAACCAAATTTAGTTCTCTGCAAAGTTACGAGAATTTTTACTAGTAGTTGTTCCACTCACATCTGAAATGCCTTAGCTTTATAACCCATTTTTACCTATTAAGACACCACAAATACTGTGTTTGGGGCTTTTACATTTTCATTTGTTGCTCTTAGCTCATTTTTAGTTTTGATATAAGAAACAGATCTGACTCTTAATCCTAGAGATTCTGCAGACAGTCTGAGAGAGAAACCAGTGAGTTACCTGCTCACAGGGAAGGCCAATTACACTTTAGGTACCTTTGTTGAACCCATCAGCCTCCTAAACAATTTTCCAGTTGTCCTAATGGGATTAGAGTAAAAGATTTATTCTGGTGAGAGTGGAAAGTTTGGATTTATAAATGTATTTTAACAGAAAAATACACGGAAAAGGAGCAAAAAAAAAAAAAAAAAAATCCTTAAATACAAGAAAGCAAGTGTTTCCATGCCTCAGGATGCCTCTGTAAGTGTTGTAAAGACCTTGGAGCCTCTGCAGGTGCCAGGATCAAGTCTTCTGGGATCTGGCAGCCCCACTGTGGTCCTGAAAACACACAAAAGGAGCTGTGGCCCAAAAAACATCACAATGTTCCTCACCTTGAAATCTAAAAGCAGACGTGTGGTATGCCAACCTGTGCTAACCTGTCTGATGCAAGGAATTTTAATAAACATCACCACATGATCACCACAGCCCTGTGAAAGCACAAAGTGAATGTCAATGGCTGATGTATGGGAGTGTGTTCACACATCCCCCTCCGAGTGCATTTTTTAATCTTAAATTGCACTCACAGAATCACAGGATCATTTAGGTCGGAAAAGACCTTCAAGATCATCCAGTCCAACCTTTGAGTAAGTCTTAATGCAGGCGTGAAGGACCAGGTTCAAGTGGAAGAAACTGGAATTTGGTGAGTACTTGTAGATGCTGAAAAGCTTTGGTGGAGAAATGTTTCAGCTTTCTGCAGCATTCTGTGAGAGCTCTGTGGTTCTCATGAAAGCCGTGATAAACACTGCTACGGGTTCTTTGTAAACTGGGTTTTATCTGTGCACCTGGGGTCTGTTTTCCAGAGTTGTTATGGTACACAGTGAAACAATATTTTGAAGTAGGTGTTGTGAGCTTTGGCCAGTGGGACAGGGGGTGGCTGGTCCAGGATCCAATGGCCTCCTGTCATCTTTGGGAACCAAGTTGTATAAACCCAATTATAATTAATTAAATGACCACTTTCTTCCTGAACTTGGATTGTGTCATTACTCGCCGCTCTCGGCACGTCACAGCGACAGGTTCTGAGGAAATACCAATTTCCACCTTCCTCATCACTTTCCTTCTTTTCTCCTCAGTGCCTGACCATCAGTATATTCCTAACATTAGAATCATGGAGTCATTTAGATTAGAAAAGACCTCCAAAACCAGCCTGTGCCCGATACCCACCCTGTCCCCAGCCCAGAGCTCTGAGTGCCACCTCCAGCCCTTCCTTGGACACCTCCAGGGATGGGCACTCCAAACCTCCCTGGGCAGCCCCTGCCAAGGCCTGAGCACCCTTTCCATGGGGAAATTCCTGCTGGTGTCCACCCTGAGCCTCCCCTGGCCCAGCCTGAGGCCGTTCCCTCTCCTCCTGTCCCTGTTCCCTGGGAGCAGAGCCCGACCCCCCCCGGCTGCCCCCTCCTGTCAGGGAGTTGTGCAGAGCCACAAGGTCCCGAGCCTCCTTTTCTCCAGCCTGAGCCCCTTTCCCAGCTCCCTCAGCCTCTCCTGGGGCTCCAGACCCTTCCCCAACTCCATTCCCTTCCCCGAACACGCTCCAGCCCCTCAATCTCCTATCAAGAGGGGCCTTTCCCGGCTTTCCAGCCACTCTGCCCCATGGAGGGTTCCATGGGGCTGTTGTATTCTCATCAGTGTCCGTTTCCAAAAGAAACAAAAATACCATACCTGTTCATGTGGTGCTGCTGCAATTTCTCTCCAACCTCTTCAGCCTGCTGTGGTAATGGCAAGTAACGCAAAATATGGCCAAAATGGGTCTTGAGCTATTTTCATCACAACCTGAAGATGAACACACAACCCACACCAGGTATTCAACAGTCATGGCAGCCCTTTGCAGTATGGTTTTGGATTAATGTTTTTGTTTTGCATTGATGAGTTTTTTTGCTTGTTTGTTTTGATTTTGTTATTGTGGGTTTTGTTGCGTTTTTTCTGGTTTACCATGACAAATGTAACTTTGAAGACAAATTCTTTTAGAGACGTGGCCAAACCAGTAAAAAGGGCTATGCAGGGAAAGGTTCTGGTTTTGTTTTGTTCTGTTCAAAATCACAGATTATGCTGTTTCTCAAACCATTTTCATTCTCCCACTTACTGTCCAGAAATTATAAAACCATGACAAGCTCTTGTATCACAAAGACAGCAATCAGAACTGAAATATTCTAGATAATCAGTTCCGAAGCTCTTTCACCTAAACATAGGAGTCACCTACTATTAAAATAAATAATTAAAATCTGAGCTTAACTTTCATATCCTAGTTCTTGATAAATAAAACTGAGACTTGTGGGCAGAAAAGAGGAGTAATACTGTATAATGGGCAGTTCTGACCTGCAGTCATTTAGAGCCAATAAACGTGGACCCCTACTGTGATGTTTTTAGGATAGGAAAAAAAATCTTTAAGAATCACCTCTGAGTGATATCTCTAATCACCATATCATGCTAGATTGAGCTGAGTGTAAGTGCCGTGCTGGCAGCACTCTGATTGCATTGCCTCTGCTCTTACCTATCTAACAGATGCCATTTTATGTCAGCAGGAGACTTTCCCACATCCTCTGGCCCATTTACTAGTTCCAATTCACACATTGCCACTGGGCAAGGCAATTCACAAACATTTGGTGAGCTTTCATTGATGGGCTGCTGAAGCTCTGGTTTCTCAGTCACTAGGGCTTCATACTGGTTCAGCTGGGATCTGCTCAGATGTGTAATGGCCCTGAGATATACAAAAAACTAATATTCAAAATAAAAGCACTTAAAGGCAGACAGGAAAGTTTGAATGCCTCCAAGTTTTTGTTTCCACATTAAGTTACATCATTCTGACTAGAAAATTAATAATTATTGCTCTTGGTTTGTTCCGGGAATATGAATGTCAGCATGCATTCAGGAGCCAATATTATTAAAATTTCCTTTATACTCGCACAAAATGTTGTTGTCATTTCTCAGGATGCAAATGTATTTTAATGTGTGACTCTTTTCTGACGGGCTACTGACTACAGCAATGCTTTGTGGAGATGTTAAACTTTTCCCTGTTCAGTTCATCCAGCGCTCAGCTGCTCAGCAATTGGCAAAACCCGAACTAAATAGCCCCAAACTGCTATAATGCCTCTTCCCTGGCTGTAGGTTTATCACAGGATGGATTTTTCCTGCAGGCGCCTCTCCTCAGTGGCATTCTGCTGAGCTGTCAGCATGAGGGGTGTCTTGGATCCTCTTTGGAGGGACCTGAAATTCTGAAGCTGCACCCTCACAGCGAGACACTTCAGCAGAAAATGGTTTATTCATTTCTGGGCTGATTTCATTCTGCATGACATGTGCCATGGATTGACTTGATTTAATTGTTTGTTGTGGGTGGGGGGAAAGGTTTAGTCTCGCTCCATGGCAATCCTTACCAAATTCATTCAACTGGCAAACTTTTAAGATAGATAAATAAACAAATGATCCCTTTCCCAATTTCCTCTGAAGCACATACCGCCTACTGACATTTTTTTGGTTTCTTTTACATGCTTTCTAGTATTTGGATCTTCAGGGACCCTCTGAACCTCTCAATCTGTCATGACATCCTTCTTTTCTCCTCGACCCACATGAAGCTCATGCTCTAAGGGCTGTATTCAACACTTCCTTTTTTTTTTCCCCCCCTCTCTATAGAGTTTGATCCTTTCTAATCTTTTTGGGGATGCTTTTGCATTGAATACAGCCATAAATTACTAATTAAACACTAATTACAAACCATTTATGCTTTGAATTTATTTACAGGTGTTAAGAAGCTTAGAAAAGTCATGGTTGTTGCAACGTCTCCTCCCTCCTCCATCTCCTATCGTGGAGCTCTTCAAAGCATGTTTGTTAATAGTATAAAACACAAAAAAAAGAGTTACGTGCAATGGAGAAGTTGAAAAAACAGAGAGAAAGCTGAGTTTCAGGCTTTCTTGTTGTTTTGCGGTGGTTGTTTTCTGTTCTTTTGTTTTGTTGTTTTTCGGGTTTGTGTTCATTTTTTTTTGGTGGTTTGGTGTTTTTGGTTTGGTTTTCATTTTTTTTTGTTGTTGTTTCTTTGTTTTGCGTTTTGTTTGGGTTTTTGCTCTTGGGTTTGTTTTGCTTTGGCTTTTCTGGGGGTTTTTGTTTGTTTGTTTGTTTGGGGTTTTTTGGTTGGTTGGTTGGTTGGTTGACTGGTTGGTTGGTTGTTTTTTGGGTTTTATTTTGTTTGGTTTGCAGTCCCTGGCTCAGTTTCTGAGGATTTGCAGCATCATAGGAAGATTGTACAGTTCAGTGAGATGTAGGTACAGTATGATGATCACAGGGAGGAAGGACAAATATTACCAGAGGAATTTGGCCTAAAATGACCAGTTACGAGTCTAACTTTTTGTCCTGGTTCCGGTCAGAGTTATAAGCTGCAATATTTGGAGTTTCCTGCCAAATCTGATGGATTCCCCTATGTATTGGTGGAGGCACAGGCAAATCTATCTGTATTTGGTCATGTAATTTTCAAATTATTTAATTTATTAGATTTGGCTACTGCAGTGCACCCTACTTACTATTTCAGTTTGTAAACCCTCAAAAAAAAAAAAAAATTAAAAAAAATTATTCCTACTGGCAGAATGCTTTTCTTCACCGTAGCCAGTACTGTCTTCCAATTTTCTTTGCCTATAATTGTTTGTTGGGGATGGGGGGACAGGTTTACTCCCTCTGTGTTTGGAAACATACAACTTCCAGTGAATTTAAAAATTTCAGGCTTGATTTAGTGAAATAGAACATTATTCCATTTTCTTATCACAAAATCGTTGAGATATGTTTGTTTAATCTGTGTCATAACAAAAAACAAACAAGATGCCTTGTTGAGTGCCTTCAAAAAAATAAAATATCTCCACTGACTCAATACTGTTGTCCATATCCCTCTTTTTTTACTTTAATTATATAAACATACAACTTTGGACTCTCAGGGAAAAAAAACCCAAAAAACTAACCCTTGACTACACTTAGATTAAGTTATATTAAAGACAGGTCTGATTGTTCATGCTGAATGTTGTTCTCACTGTAAGTTTTGTGACCGCATTGTCCCAAACACAGGAAATTTTGATACTTTAGCAAGGTGAGGAAAAGACAAGTTTGTGAGGGCTGTGAAGAAAGGACAAGAACTTCTCTATAAAATGTGAGAAACAAAATGCATAAAAGTTGATATTATTAAAATAAGGTACTTGACCCATTGGAATTGCATTGAACAATGAACAGCTTTGTTAATTTACAGACTTGTTTCAAATTTTAAATCACATGTAGTACAACCATAAATTGAATTCCTTTCATTAATATTTCATTGGAAATTAAATGCAATAAAGGCACTTAGACCTTTGGATATTTTTTTTATTACTTTTTAAAGTAAACATTTTAATTTGCTACACAAATACATCCAAAAATTGAAATCCTACTGCCACACACTGTCACTGTTACATAAATCTTAATGCTGTACTCTATATGTCGCTATTCACAGCACGGGTTTAATAATGATCTATTAAATACTACCACCTAATCTAACTGTTAAAAATATACTTGATAGCACATGAAATACCACTAAACACTTAATATAATGAGTATTTGTACCCATAATATATGATTTAATATCATTAAGTTAAAACCAGCTGTTTTACTAAACCTTTTATAATCACTGTATGCAGGTGATGATACACATTCTCTCCTCCTAAACATCTGAAATAAGTAAGACTGTAGAATTTTACAGTTAAATTACATTATGTAAACTATTTATGCCTTCATGTCAATCTGATATGAGTATTAGAGAAACAGTGATTTCCATTTGCTGTGGCACTTTAAAATGTTTAAATACTCAAAGATCAACAGTACTTTGTACCGTCACCAATTGTTTTTATGTAAACACTGCCTGAAAATTCCAGTTTCACTCCACGGCAACAAATTGGAGAAGTTATAAGTAGAAAATGCAGGCCATTTGGTCACGTTCTTCTCATTCACTCTCTCCATCATTCTCTGTGGCAGATATGCCACAGCTGCGTCCGCTTGTTGAAGAACGATTTGCAGCAGTGAACTCCTCATGTTTTCTTCCTGACAAATCCACAGCAGCATTAACTAAAACTTCATTCAGAATAAGCTGCTTCTGCAGTAAAATAGCATCATGAGAGGTGCAGTGACACCCCTGAGGGACAGGGTCATCCAGAGGGACCTGGACATGCCCTGAAGTGGCCCATGGGGATCTCATGAGGGTTAACCAGGCCAGGGGCTGGTGCTGGGTCAGGGCAGCCCCGGGCTGGATCCAGACTGGGGACGGGCAGATGGAGAAGCCCTGGGAGAAGCCCTGGGGGTGCTGTGGGTGAGAGCTGGGACCCCAAACCCCCTGTGCTGGGACCCCCAACCCCCTGTGCTGGGCTGGGCCCCAGCGTGGGCAGCAGGGCAGGGGGGATTCTGCCCCTCTGCCCCTCAGCTGAGCCCCCACCTGCAGAGCTGCCCCAGCCCTGTCCCAGCACAGGAAGGAGCTGGAGCTGCTGGAGCCAGGCCAGGGGAGGCACCAGGAGGAGCAGAGGGATGGAGCAGCTCTATAGCAATGGGGAACAAAGCCCACAGACCCCCTTGTGGGTCCAAAGAAGATCCGGTTATTGCCAAAAATCGCCCCCTCCTCAGGCCCTCAATGTCCACCGCACGCAACCGATCCCAACCGAAGCCCCACAGAACAAGGGCGCCCATTGGCTGGTTTAGGGCAGCGCTGCTGTCCACGCGTCCCATCACCCAATCAGCTTCCCGCTCATGCGCTGTCCACGCCTTCCTCCAGCCAATCACAGTCTCACCTCCAACTGTCACTCAACCGGCTCTCTCCTCCCTCCGACTGCCTCAGCCGCTGCCAGCCCTGCCGTCCGCAGCTGGGCCTTTGCCACAGAGCCTGCTGGTGAGCACAAGCCTTCACAACTTAACAAATACAACCCCATGTTCCACACAGTTCTGCTGGGAGGAAAGGCTGGGGGAGCTGGAGTTGTTCGGCCTGGAGAGGAGAAGCTCTGGGGTGACCCCACTGTGGCCTTGCAGGGCCTGAAGGGGCTGCAGGAAAGATGGCGAGAGACAATTGACAAGGGCTGGAGGGACAGGACACAGGGAATGGCTTCCCAGGGCCAGAGGGCAGGGCTGGATGGGATCTTGGGCAGGAATTGTTCCCTGGGAGGGTGGGGAGGCCCTGGCACAGGGTGCCCAGAGCAGCTGTGGCTGCCCCTGGATCCCTGGCAGTGCCCAAGGCCAGGTTGGACGCTGGGGCTTGGAGCATCCTGGGACAGTGGGAGGTGTCCCTGCCCATGGCAGGGAGATGAGCTTCGAATTCTCTTCCAACCTAAACCCTTCTACGACTCCGTAATTTTATGGTCTTTATTAAGGGATCCCGAGCCTAGTAGCTTCTTTTCTAGTCTCGTATTTCACCTTTAATGATGCTTTAGCAAGAGCAGAATTCCTCTTCGCAAACACCTGGTACAGCTGCTGTGTCCTGTACCACTTTCCAAGTGTTTGAGAAAAGTGCCCCTATTAGCCAGCCAAAGCTCACTGCAGCAAGGCTAAAATACTCTTGCCCAATTAATTATTTTCCTCTTTCATTGCGCATGAAAATGAAAATATAGATGTATTAGAAAACTTGTAAAATTTACATGCCTAAATATATCCATGCTTTTGTATATGTATATATTCATGTTTAAGCATGTAAATTTTACAAGTTACATAAAAGTGATATATGTTTTTAAATGTAGTCTATATTCCAGTATATTTAGTTTGAAATAAATTTAAAACCAGACATGTAAATTTAGGCTTGCACACAGAGGCAACAAACATCTGCACACTGGCATAAAATAGTTTTATTTGAAGCAGTGTGAGGACCTTTACCTTAGGATGTTTGTTTGTCTAAATATTGGCAGAGCTACATGTGACAAGCTTTGCATTCAGGACATAAAAGTGCATATTTCAGTCAGTTCAGAAAGCTGCAGAAGGCAAGGATGAATGACTTGAAAAACATGGGTTCCAAAGTGCTTTTAATTGTCAGGGGGAATAGAGGCAGACATGGGTGTCTAGGGACTAAATACTTTCCTCTGGCTTGTTCAAGCATGCAAATAAATATTTGTAAATTATCTTTCCAAAAAAAAAAAAGAAAAAAAGGAATATAAATGTTATTTTGAATGCCTTTTGCCAAAACCATAACAGACATGAGAAGCAAAAGGACACTTTGAAAGCACTTTGCGAGTCTGTCAGTGCAAAGTACTTCCTAGTTTCAGTCTCCACACACAACTTTGAAAGATTTCCCAGAGGTTTTGCCTGGTGTTTTCTCATTCCTAAAAAAACCGCACTAAGCTTTCATGGCAGAAATGAAAGAAAAATCAGCAGAGGCTGAAAGAAAACGGTCTGTGCAATACGAGACAATGAGCAAAGTAGCTCTGGCTGGACAAGTAGGTTTTGGTGGGGAAAAGACAAAAATAAATACCTTGTGAGTATTTCATTCTTTTGAACAACATGACTTTCTTCTATGCCAAGGTGACCTGCTGAGTGGATGAGGGAAAGGCTGTGGCGATGTCTGCCTGGCCTTGAGGACTTCAGGAAGGACTTGGACACTGTGTTTCACAGTTTTTTTCTGGAGAAACTGTCTGCTCATGGCTTGGGCAGCTGTGCTCTTCCCTGGTTAAAATGCTGCTTGGATGGATGGTCCCAAAGACCAGAGGTGAGTGGAATTCAGGTCCCCAGTGGTGGTCCCCAGGACTCAGTATAGGGGCCTGTAGTATTTAATGTATTTATTGATGAGCTGGACAGGCTGGATTGATGGGCTGAGGCCAGTGGTGTGAGGAAAAACCAGGCCAAGTGCTGGGCCCTGCCCTTGGGTCACACCAACCCTCTGCATCTCCAGGCTGGGCAGAGGGGCTGGAAATTTGGGAATGGCCCTGGGGGTGCTGGTGACAGCAGCTGGACACGAGCCTAGGGGTGCCCAGGGGGCGAGAGGCCGATGGCCACTGGTCTGTCCCAGCCATGGTGTGGCAGCAGGACCAGGGCAGTGACCGTCCCTGTGCTGGGCACTGCTGAGGGACCACCTCAGATCCTGGGGCAGCTCTGGGCCCTTCACAACAAGAGAGACCTGGAGGGGCTGGAGTGTGTCCAGGGAAGGGAACGGGGCTGGGGAAGGTTCTGGAGCCCCAGGAGCGGCTGAGGGAGCTGGGAAAGGGGCTCAGGCTGGAGAAAAGGAGGCTCAGGGGGGACCTTGTGGCTCTGCACAGCTCCCTGACAAGAGGGGGCAGCCAGGGAGATCGCTGGGATCCCTGCTCCCAGGGAACAGGGACAGGAGGAGAGGGAGCGGCCTCAGGCTGTGCCAGGGGAGGTTTAGGGTTGGTATCAGGAAAAATTCCTTCCGTTAAAGGGCTGTTCAGCCTGGGAGGTGTTGGAGTCCCCATCCATGGATGGATTTAACAGCTATGTAGGTTCTGGCAGTTGGGGACAGGGGTTAGTGGTGATCGTGACAGTGCTGGATTAATGGTTGGACTCAATGTTGTTAGAGGTCATTTCCAACCTAACCAATTTTAGGATTCCATGGTTAGCTGAAAAAGTTTGGAGCTAGTCTGTCATTAACAGCTTCTCCAGAAGTTCCTGTGTTCTGTAGACTTAGGACAATTTTACATGAAATAAGAGGTGTGAGAGGGGTTCTCCTCTCGTAACTGCTGAGCACAAACTTTCAATGCACCCATACAAGGAATGAACAAGCTCAAGGCCTCCAGGAAGACTTACCAGTAGTGTAGGTGGTTTCCATATCTCACAGAACACGCTTGACGTTCCATCTTGTTAGTCACCAGCCCAGAAATTTCTCAGCAACAGAAATCTTACTAGTTTGACAGTAATACTTCTGAAAGGAACGTGATTTATTCCGCTTCTGAGAAGAAGCCAGACCCTTGACCAAGTACTGCATGAAGCAAAATCTACACTGCTTGCTGCAAAATTAAGAAAAGCAGGAAAGCTCTCAGGTTTAGTTTTAGAGGTAAATCACTAATTGCACTAAAATATTCATGGCCGAAATACAGAAAGACGAGTAAAACTGCGGAAAGAACATGGTTCTCCTTAAATGAGTGAAAATTGTTGTCGTCGCTTTGCATCATCCTAAACTTAACCATGAAATAACACTTTTGTGCAACAAGCGACAGGTTTACAAATGCAATCTTTTTAAAAATCCCAAATTTTGTCCTATTACCCTGCCCATAAGTGAAATTTTAGGAGATTACTTCAAAAAATTACATTGTGTTGTGTAAGTTTCATGGTATAAAATGGTTCTTCTGCAGGGTTTTATGCGTGGGATATAATGAGAATATTCTATACATTTGATAAAAACTCAGGAAACCATATTAAAAAGAAAGAAAAAAATCAGAATAAAACAAATTTGCTCTGTTCTAGGCATTTTCTTCTATTCAGGCTTATCTTGATCATAATTGACATTTTGCATTCTTTAAGTTCTGAGGATGACTCAGTAATTGTTTTTCTGAAATCCTTTTAAAATTTTATTTTATTTGTCTCAATTTCATGCATTAGTTCAATCTTCAGTGAAAAGCCATGCAAGGCGATATTAAAATATTCAAAAATCCCTGTAAGCACAATTTTTAATGTCTTAACATCATAGAAGAGTTGTAAAAAGATACTTTAGTCTCAAGCTGAAACTGTTAAATGGTAGGTCAGCCTTATTTTCAGTAGTCAAAAGGGGAAGAATAACACCCTGATTCTGCAGTGAGTGTTGCTTTCTTTGAAGTTACATCTACCAGAAGAAGAAATAAAGCAGTGTGGATATTGTCTAGTTGTTTAAGAAAGCCAGAAAAAGTTATTTTATTGGCTGTATTCCTTTTGCTGTTATCACTATTTTATTTTGCTGCTGTTGTGTTGATATTCTAAGAATTCATTGCCAACACTCTAACTCTGGTCATACTCATTGCAACAATGAGCTGCCATAAAATAATACGTAACATACTATGTTGTAATTTTAACAATTATCAGGATACATACAAGAACTGTCATATTCATTTTTATTAATGAATCACATTAATTTAGAACTCTGATTTATGCTGTTGGTGCAGCAACAGAGAGAACTCAGTTGCCACATTTTATATGTGAACAGCTTCTCAGCCTTCTCAGAACTGTTCAGTAGTCACCTGCTTCAAAGAACGACAGCAGAGCAGTCCTCAGCTGAGAAATGAGGCATGGTTCTGCTAAATTACTCATTCCAGACAGCTCACCCTGCACGAGCAGTGCCATTTGAACTGATTGTGCTGCTTGTTAGGAAGGACCAGGAACCTGAACAAATGTAATGAAACTAAACCTGCACAGGGGTTATAAAGCTAGACTTAAATGTAACTGTTGTCAAAGTCATTTCATCAAGAAGGTTGAACATGGACTACAAAAGAAAAAGTGTGTTATTTTCTGAAAAACTTTATATTTTCTACAAACTGAAGTTTCTAGTTCAAACTAGAACTAATGCATAGGAGCTTTGTGTTGTCTTTCAACTTCTTTGTGTTCCATAAAGTGATTCATAGAATCACAGAACGGTTTTGTGTGGAAGGGATGTTGAAAGGCCATCATGTCCAACCCCTGCAGTGAGCAGGGACATCTTCAGCAAGATTGATCACAGCCCTGTCCAGCCTGACCTTGAATGGATGACACATCCACCACCTCTCTGAAGAACCTGTTCCAGTGTCTCACCACCCTCATCACAGAAAATTTCTTCCTTACATCTACTTTTCCTCTCTCAGTTTAAAACCAGTATCTCATGTCCTTTTACTACAGGCCCTGCTAAAAATTCTGTCACTATCTTCCTTGTAAGCCCCCTTTAGGCCCTGGAAGGGGCTCTGAGGTCTCCCCAGAACCTTCTTTTCTCCAGACTGAACACCCCGAGCTCTCTCAGCCTTTCAAGTAATTCATTAATAGTTTAAAACCAGCTAAAATATTGTTCTGCAGAGAAAGTAACAAGGAGGGTTTTTTTCTTTGAGGCATTAAAAAAGTCTTAAGATGGTTTCCACAGCAACTATGACATTACACACTGATATAATTTCAGGTGTCCTGAATTTATTTATTTATTTGTGCCTGCAGCTTTGCCTCTGGCATAAACCTTTGCTACTGAACTGAAGCTTATGATACATGTCATGATTTTCTTCCAATGCCAAATCTATACCTGACCAACTAGTTTAAAAGGGAGAATTCTCCTAGCTGAAAGAAGAGAGGGGATAAAAAGAAAAAAACAACTTACTGTCAAGCTTGCGTCCACAAGGACATGGATGCAGAAGTGAATGTCCTGTTTCCAGAATGTAGATTGTTAGCTTGCATGCCAGGCTTAGGAAGAATCCACAGTGGCTTAGTTTAAACTTCATGTACTGAAAGGGCTTGTTTTACATGTGAGTGAAGGTTGTTACAAAACGACTGCTTCAGGACCAGAATTGTTCTGGAATGCAGAAAATATAGAAACAGCAAAATATGGCCAAAAAGAAAGCCTGAGGAGAGCAGCTGCTGCAAATCTTGCTAAGGTCTGAAATGCCTGAGAAATAAATTCTGATTATTTGCCCTGTCTCCTGCGGAGGTAAATCTGTGTGGAATTGAATGAGGTATAAATTACAAATGATGGTGTTCAGTGGAAAGGTGATTTTTGGTTTTTTCCTTGAGTTCTTGTGAGGGTGGAATGGGTCAAGGAGGAGCCATGGTTTCTTTGCATGAAGCTATGTAAGGAAAACCTTGCTAAAAAGTGAAAACAGAACTCAGCTGCCTGCTGAAGCTAGAATTGCATAGACATAGAGCTTTATTTTTATTTTTTTTTATTATAACGACAGCAAAACAGGTCTTCATGCAGATGGTGAGAGAGAATTCTCAGTAGAATAAACAGATCATAAAGAAGAAGGCCAAAACAAAACCAAAACCCTAGGCCTAGACTACATAAACTTTTCCTAAAAAATACTGTATTCTTTTTGTGTTTTTATGTCTACCTACCTAATACTCAGTTTTTTTACTCTTGTTTGTAAACTTCAGCTCAAGTTACTGGCACTGTTCAGATGACACAAACTTCATCATATGCTTTTATCTTCAGCAACAAGATGCTGAAATTATTTGCATATATTCTAGAACACTGATTTCTGATGTCAAGCACCAACCCCATGTGAGGCCTTGCCTTTACAAGCTGCAAATACTCAGCCATGACATGGGAAAAAAAAGTGGAAGATTTGAGGATATGATAGCCCAGGTGGATCAAAGCCACATACATGTGTATTTAGTATTTTTTGACTTTGAAAAATGGGATCTCAACCAATAGAATGTGAAATTAATGTAGTCAGGATTTTATTGAGGAGGAAGTTACCTGGGGAGGTTAAGATGAAATGGTGACCTGTCCTTTTGCTGAAGAGGTAGCAAAGAGGATTAGTGCTCCAGTCACCGCTGTTCCTGATCTATCTTTGTATCTTCTGCCTTTTTCTTGTCTGAGTCCTGAAGTATGATGTATGTTTTTAGACTTTATCCAAAGGACACATCTTGGTGTGCTTGTCACTTTCTTTCAGCTGAAAGAGAAAAGATTTAATTGCTCAAAAACTCAGTGTTAATTTATCTGTTCATAGGGTCCATGAAAACAATGATTGTCACAATGAGAGGATTTTGTTCAAACTGTTCCTTCAAAAAGATGCTGCTTTTATTAGGGCTGTTTTATTTAGGGAGGGTCCGAGAAATTATTCCTGAGTATTTTGAAGTCAACACACCCCAAAAATTTTGCTTCGTATTTCTGTGGTAGTCAGACTTTCGTGACTTGTGGCATCAGCACTGCTGTACCAAATCCAAAGAAAATCAGATAAAGCATTCTCTTTTTCTTGTGGAATGCTCCTTAAATATACCATGGTGTCTCAGCATTAGAAGCTCTAGTTGAAATAATTTCTCTTGGATTTGTGGTTACTCACAAATTGTACTGAGTTAGACCCTCTTTTCCTTCCCTCCTCCTCACCATAGCTGTTTGCTAACTTTTAACCTTTTGAAAGTTCTTTTCTGCCTCACAAAGTAGACTGCAGGAGTGCTCCAGATAGGCACTTGTAAAATAAAGGTGCACAAATCCAATTTTTCTCTTCAATATTCATTTCCCTGTTGTGAAATGTTAAGGTCAAAGCAAGGTCAGAATTGATTTTTAACATGTCGATGAAGGTATAGAATTATAAATGCCTGTTTAACTGTGAGTCAAGTAAAATTTGAAATATAGATTATGCACTTATAAACACACATTAGTGTGTAAGCTTCTTTATCAGGCAGAAGTTTAAATAACAACTTGTTTTCAGGCATTCAGAATAAATTCATCTCTGCAGGGTGAGGCTGAGTGTTAAGTAAGTACAGATTTAACTTCTTGATTGACTTTAATGTGAATGACATAAAATGGTTTCAGCCTCACAGAGAGCTTTAGTGCTCAAGAAATATCTGCAAAAATATCACCACTGTTGAAAGAAGGCAGGCTTTAGGTAAACCTGCACTAAAACAAACTTCTCCCCCCACTGCCCAAGCTCATGACCACAGACCTGCTTGGATCAGTGGAGAACGGAGAAACATAAAAAGAATTAGTGAGAAATCTTACAAGAAGGTGGATCTAAAAAGAATCATTATTAACTTTATAGAGTGCTGTGGGCTGGTGATGGAGGACAATATCCGAGATCAGTGACTGAAAGTGGGTGTCTCATACACACCTGTGCAGTGATTTTATGAGGTCAGGGTATGAAGAAGGAATGTTGTCATCAATATCGCTCAATTAGTACAATAGAAGAACACTCAAATTCTCTCTTCCTGCTTTAAAAAAGCTGTATTACTTTTTATTCCTTTGACTTGTTCCACTCCCTCCAGCTCTAGCCTAACTTGTTACTAACCAAGCCAGGCATCCTTTTGAGACCTTTAGGTTTGGTTCTGTGACACTCAGGACTTAAGACCACAGCTCATTTCTCTGTGTCTCCCACACCTGTGTTGATGATAAATAAGTACAGTCTCTGCATTTCTGCTGGGGCAAGAACACCTTCAGAAAAATGTTTCCAAATACCTGTACCCAGGAAAAGCATTTTAGGGTGCTTGTAGAATGTTTTTATTGGATCAGTTTATCTCCAGGGGCAGTGTCTAAACTCAAGTGTCCAGGAGCAGCATCAAAGGAGAGTTCTCCTTCTAACTCTGAACCCTCTGTCCAGAAGTGGTAAAACAGATGCACAAATGGAAAACAGAAAATCTCACTGAAGAGGAATATCAGGCAGTAATCTCCCATGGAGATGTTTCCTTTTCTCTACTATTGTCAAACCAATTGTGGGATAAAGCTCCGTAAAAATACAGCAGTAAATGTTATTTTCTTGTCTAGGTCCCTCCTTCTTTTTTCTAGCATTTTCTGACTAAAACAAAACACCTAGAATTAAACCATATATCAGGAAATTGACTGAGAGGGGGACTAAAAATAAAAATGCATGTTCACTTTTTTTTTCTTTTCTTAATGAATGTAATTATTTTATATTCCTGCCTCAATTTCTGTAGCATATGAGTATTGTGTTTTGCTACAAATTTTTTTCTGGGAAAATTGCCTAATGTCTGTCACCATCTTCATCTGGCTGCTGTTCTTAGTCACCTGTATAATACCCTGGTTTTGGAGTTTCCGTGGCAATACTGTATATTTCTCTATAACCAATACATCTATCTCTCCCTTGCCATTGTACAAACATGCTGGATTTTTTCCAGAATGAAGATGGAATTAAAACTCTCGGTAATCTTAGGCTGAAATGAGTGGTAATCAGTGTAATTATAGCAATTTTTGTGTGTTACTCTTCCATATGTTTGAAAGAAATCACTGTATTATCAGTTTTCTTTGGGGGACTTCTTTTTTTTAATAAAGAGTAAGGTACTCCAATCTTTTTTTTGCAACAGACAAGAACTGCAGAATACCTGTGGACAACTTGTCCTTGCTCTAATTCTTTGTAGAAATCTGTGTGATTTTGTTTGTATGATTCTGCATTCCTAAGTGCCAAGAGCAAACTATTTTTAAAGATTAATTCAGCATTTCTTCCCTGAAAAAGTATTCTTTATTCCTTGCACGAGAGTACAAGGCAAAGGATAGTCACGAGACATAGAACAGTAAAGAAAAATAGAATTTATTGATTAATTGATACTTATATTGATACTGATATCTCACAAGTAACAAATAGAGATATAACATGCATATAGAATAGACTGAAAAAAGGGAAGCTGTGACACCAACTCTGCTAGGCTGGACAACATATACTAATAGATTATTATATACATCTACTAGGATGTATATAATAGGGAAAGGTAAATTTAAAATAGGTTTCTTGGCAGAGGGATAAAAACATCAAACCCCTGTTTGAAATGCCTAAAATCATGAAACTTGGTAATTGATATTAGAATATGCATAATTCCATTGTGAATGGCAGACTAGAGCAAGAAAAAGGTTATGGTAAGAGGACAAAAACTGAGAAAAATGCAAAAGTATATGTTAAGAGAGTATTACCTGATAATACATATTTATTGGCCATTCCTGATAAAAATTAAGCAAAGTTTTTTATTATCTCAGTGTCACTGTAAATGTGTGGAAAATCTGAGAACCAGTGGAAATGCACTGCTTAGTGGTCAAAAGTGGAAGAAAATGAAGCTGTTGCATAGACACATAGAGACTCCTAATTAACAAATAAATATGGAAAAATGCCTGGACTGGGGATAAAACGATCATAAATGTTCATCGTATCAGACACACCCAGAGAGTGATGGCAGACTCCAGATACACATAGGGTATTATCTACATTTGTCTAGTGTGAAGATAAAAGAATATTTTCATTATGTTGCCAGTTATAAAATAAGTGCAAGTTTCCCCACCCCCCACCTTTTTTTTTCTTTTCCTTTCAGATGTAGAAACAGAGAGTCCCGTACAACTGAATTTCACAGAATCCCGAAGTGGTTTGGGTTGGAAGGCACATTAAAGCTCATTTCATTGCACTCCCTGCCATTTTGTATTCTTCGTGTCCAAATGTTAAAAAGTATACAAGAAGTCAGATCTAGGAGGTGAAGATGGGCTGTCCACCTTTTGCTAAAAATCCTGCGCAATATCTATAGATGGAAATAAAAGCTTTGGCTCTGTAGTGTCTTATTACCAGGCACTGGCAATGTATTTAAAAGCATTAATTTCAGGACTAAAGCCTGAGATTCAAACACAGGAGAAAAAAACCCATAAATGCACTGTGGATGAAGTCACACTCTGGGAGAAAAAGTTTTGTCCCCAGTGAAAAGAATGAAATGAAGCTGGAGCACAGTTCTTATCAAAAAGTCATAAAATATACTGAGAATAGTGACCTATTGAATACTCTGCTTAGATTACTTAAATAGCAGTGCTGTTATGAAGCTGGGACAAGAATGGTTTGCCATTCTGATCAGTTTCTTTTCAAAAGATCACATTTCTGGACTGCACCCTTATTGACAGAGAACAGAGCTGCAAGGGGGTGGTTAAGCAGAGGGATTCTTTTGTCAGTCAGCTTGTGATATGAATTTTGGGTAGAACTGCTCCACAGTGCACAGAGTTCCATTCTGAAAACATACCTTATTCCCCTTTGAAAGCCCATTTTGATTGTTTACATGACTCCTGAAAATTTGCTGGGCCCAGGTTGCCCAGGTTTTTATGAAATTTTGTCATGAGTGGCTTGACTATATACAAATGGAAAACCTTTGTCCGAGGAGAGAACTGGGTTGTTCCAAATTTGTGGCCATTGGCACAAAAAAACACCTGTTCCCCACCACGAACCAGTTATTATCATTACTTACTAGGACCAGATGCTGTTGATTGATTAGCCATATTTGAAAACACGAAGCCACTTACACATGTAAAAATAAGATGATTTGGAAGGAGTATTTCTGCTTCCATGGTAATCTCATCTGTGTCTGGCTGACTCATGCTAATCCAGAAATGTTTTTCTTAACAAATTCCTTCAGAAAAATATTTGGCCATATCAAATCGAATAATAACTATGAATGCTTCTTAATAGCAGTGCAACTCATGAGAAACTTAGGTCTTCTTAAGTACTCCACAGCGTTTGCTTGGGGTGTTACATGGGTGTCATAAAACACAGATTGGGGAGTTAATACAGAGTAGGTAAAAAGAGTTTTACAGGCAATTTTTTCTAGAGATGTGCTAAAACTGTCAGAAAACAGAAAGATGTTCATGACTTCTTGACACCAGAATAACTACTGTCAAAAACAGAGAAAAGAAAAAAAAAAGGAAAAAAAACGAAAAAAGAGAAATCATGATTCACTTAGTGCAAAAGGTCCAGTGAAAAATAAAAATTTATCAATTAGTAAAGGGCAAAGGGAGAAGCTGGGAGAAGCAGGACAGAAGCCCTCCCTGAAAGGGGTGGCCAAGTCATGCTTTGGTAGCTGTGTGCAGACCCTCAGCTGCCTACCAGAGCGACAGAGCACTTAAAAGGGTCTCAGCTCCTTTCCTCATCTGCCCTTTCCTCATTTGCCCTCCACACACTGCTGTCAAAAATCGTTGAAGGTTTTCACATGACAGTTTCCATGGCTGGTTTATGGTGTCTCTAAGGACAGGGTTTAATAGCTCTACACCAAATGACCTCAGCACTTCCAACTGTGTAAAATATTTTCAGATTACACTGATGTGTATATCACTTTTTCTTTTTTTTTTTTTTTGTGCTGCAAATCCACTTGGTAACAGGAAGCTAGCTATTAGCTTTGTCAGCTGAACTGCCACCTCCCATCATTAAAAAAAACAACAACCCAAAACAACTAAAATCCTTGCTCTTTGCCAGCAATCCCAGAGCCTGACAGACTGTAAATGAGCCCTCTGGTTTTCCAAGCACATCTGTTGCCTTTGTCATGTTAAAACTGATTCCAATTCACTTGCATGCTTGTAAATTAACTAAAATGATAGTCCTAAGGACAACAATTTAGCAGAGCTCAACAACCAGATATTATCAGTATGGTGTACCTGTGTCCTGTTCATCAGGGCTTTATGTCTTTCATAACTTGCATGTGTTGATCTAGAACAAACCACGAATTGCAGGCATTTAATTGATACAGTTGTACCATGCCTTGGCTCCTCAATGTATTTTCTACTAATCTTCCAAAGAACAGGAAATAAAACAAGATTGAAGAAATTCTAGGTGCAACTAAATTGCCTGGCTTTTTGTATTTTTTTTTTAAACTTGTTTATTGGGGATCTCTTTTGATATTCTTGTTTTCTTTTGGTTTTGTTTTTAATCCTTCTTAGGCTATGTCTATCACAATGAATTTGATTAGTTCAAATATGATTTTGATTTACTTGGGGTTTTTTGATAATAACTGTTTTACTGTGTGTTAATATAAGCTTTTTCTGAGCAGATTAAAAAAGGTTTGCCTGGGAATGAAACTAAAACATATCTTAATAAGCATCAGTGTGTGCATAAACTTTCATAAACATTTGTATGAACTTGCTGCTTTTGTGTTTGGCTTTGTAAATATGTTCAACTTCTAGAGAAGGCGTCAATAAACTCCATATATCCAAAGGCCTAATTTGAATTTAGCATGAAAAGCAGTTGAGTGCTGTCAACTACCTAATACATGTTCCATGCAGAGTTGCTGCAATAAGTAGTGGTTTCCAAAGAGAAGAATACGTGTTTTATTTGGATTTTGCTAGGAAAGTGTCTGAGGGTTGTAGTAGAATGAGTTTTGTCAGTGTAAAATTATATAGTTAAAAAAATAGTAGTTAGGTATCGAGATTTCAGTGTTTTTCAGTGTTTTCTGTACATTGTGAAAAATCTTAAACTGATGATTTCCAAAACTCTGCTATTGAAGTGGCTCTCTCTTTGATCATTATTTGAAGCTGACATTTATCTGCATCTGGAACAGTTGTGCTGTATAATTGCTATTTCTAGTTATAAACATGCTTGTGGAAATCACTGGACATTATGCCTCACATTGTTCATAAGTTTATGGGATCATGAGAGGCATTTTTGTGTAAATAATACCAGAAGGCACATAGACAATGACCATTTGGGCAAAGAATTGGTTAGCAAGGAATTCATGTTTCATATCTACCTGGAAACAAGGAGAGTTTTACTTGTTCAGAGCCTAAATTAGTGTCAATCTAGCCTGATAAGAAATTGAGACATTCTAAAAACTAGATGGCATTCTAAAAACTAGAGACATTCTAAAAACTGGTGAGATGTCTCTTAACTCTTTCGCATTTTTACACCCAAACTGACTATAATAAGATGACTTTCCTGTTCTACCCTTTTCTCCCTCTTCTTCTGACATCCCAGAAAGCAAATTTCATGTAATCAGAGCTAAAATCTTCAGTGTGTATTATTTCTGAACCCACTTTAATCCTATTTTTTGTCAACTTTTATGTTCTTTTCTCTTCTGTCAAGGCTCAAAATATCATATCCTTCTCACACTCATGTCTTTCCATATGTAGTTTCTGTAGTCATCTTATTTCACTAATATTTTCTTGTCTGTCCAACATAAAAATTCACCTTTCCTACTATAAAGAGACCTCTACTACTTTTCAGAGCCCAAAATCCAGGATAAAAAAATACAGCATGCAATTCATCCCACCAACAACTGGCATTCTATTTAATAATTCTAGTTAATTAATCATATGTCAAAGAAATCTGATGATCAAAAAGAGGGTAAATAGTTATAGGATGATTAGGAAGGTGATTTTTTTCCCCAGGGCAATTTACTCAAGATAATCAAAATTATGGATTATAAAAAGTTAAATTTTAAAAAATCCTGAATTGTAAAATCCTAGATTAAATTTTACATGAACAATTGTTATCATATATTAAAGTCGGAAAAATCAAACACATACATTCAGGAGACAAATCTCAAACACAGATAAATTTCATCAAATTCATGGTACTTCAAAAAGCCATTTTCAAACCATCTTAAAAAAAAGGGAAAAGAAAAGGAAAGCAGGAAAAACATAAAAAGGAAGATAGGTAGACAAGGGCAAGAATTATGATTACAGTTTTGAAAGCAAACAGAAATTAAGGTCCCAAAGTCCTTAGAAAGAGTAGCACACACTGTGTTGTGCACAGCGGAATAACAAGGTAATTTAACTTATAATTGAAAAAATTGGAACATAAATGAGGTTCATTTTTAGGACAATATGAGTAGGGCTTGTTAACCCTACTGAAATTAGTAGGAATTGTTAACCTTACTGAAAGGTAAATAAGGAATGAACTATTTGCTAGAATAAGAATGAGCAATTAGCAAATTAAAATTCTCAGCTTCATCTTTCTTGACTGACTTAAAATTCTTAGACCAAGAAATGTCTTGATCTTCTTCTGCAACTAAGGGCTGAGTCCTACAGCACACAGACATGCTGAATAATATATCAGTCCTTGGTCATCTTGGGTCAATAAAACTGTTTTGGAGCTAGAATAATATTTACTGTGAGAATTGGACTGTTTGCAATATACATAGCTAGGGAGCTTGTTTCAGTCTGAATGATAAAGCAAAGCTTTTGTTTTAAGGTGAAGCATAAGCCTTACCCTAGAGAATTTAATATAGGGGTATTAATATTTATCTAGTCCTATTAATATTGTCCTAAAAATTAAAAGTACCCTCCAGGATAAAGCTATTTCAGGCTTTACTAGAGTGCTCAGAAATTCCTTTTATCTTATCTTACTTGTCCCTGAGAAAAAGTTATGCATAGTTAAAATAGTGACAAGGCAAGAGGCTCTCAAGTATGCATTTCTTTTAATATCATAGGTGCCACTCATACCTGTGGTGTAATATTGATACCCTGTGTATGATTCTGTAAAGATTAGTTTTACACGAATGTAAACCTACAGCAAGATTCAGACACTGACACTGCAATAACCTGAAACCTGAATTTCAATTGAAATAAGGAAGAAAGGCACTTTTGGAAACCACCAGAAAAGTTACAAAAAAACCCAAAACCCAAGCACATTTCAGTGATTGACATGAGCTGGAACCTGCCACAGAAATATCTGTGTACGTAAAGGATTCTCTGCTCTCCTCCTCTACTGCCAGCTCTGCTGCTGTTGACCCAATTCACTCATTTTCACCTCTTTTTTTCAAGTGCCAGCAGCGCATATAAAAAATAAAAAAGATTTCTGCTTAGTTCACATAGTGACAGTACATAAGTATTTAGAACCTCATTTGTGTACATTGGTCTCTATAATAATTTTTTTTAATGTAATAATAGTTTTTAATAGTCTTTTTTTTTTTTGTTTGTTTCAGCTGCTGTAATATTTATAGGTTGCTGCAGTGAACCAAAGTGAAATGGCTGCGTTGCTTTGTGGAGTAATGAGAAGCAGCACCAAAACCAGTGATAAGACTGAAGGCTTTAAAATGGACTGGCGCATTTCCTCAATGTAAAATATCAAATAGACTCAGCCATCAGTGAAAGCGGTATCTTTAAATTCTTTATGTAAACAACTTACATGCAGAAGTAATGAAGTTATGAAAAATATATTGAATAGTTGTAACTTTGCCATTCCATATCATCATGCACCTAAGTGCATCATCTGAAGCAGCAAAGCACAGTATTTTGCCATTCTAATAGAAATTACTATTTTGTTTTAAAGTAAAAACTTGGTTTTGTACCTTTGACTATCAAGTTGCTACAGAAGAAAAAAAAATTTCCATATCAGAAATACTGAAGGACAAAAGCTCTGCTCAAAGAAATATGTTCTCAATGAGGAATATTTTTTTATTTTGGTTTAACTGAAAAATCTGACATTGCAGGGCATGCAATTCTTGTAACATTCAGCATTAACAATGTGATTTTTCTTCTGCCAGCCTGGCATGATTTTCTGCCTGTGCTTCTGGGCTACTGTTTTAGTTTGGACAAATTTGGAGGAGAATATCCTCTGATAGAAGTCAGGTTGCAACCACCCTCTCCCTCTTAGGTTGGGGAAAAAAAAATTTTCAAAGGAAAGTGAAAGAGATAACAGGCTATTTATTTAACAAACACACAGGTGGGGAATAATAATGCTAAATAATGAGATCTCTCTCTCTCTGTGGAGAGAAAACCTGAGAAGATTTCAGAGGTCCTCTGTAGGTGTGGCCTCTCTCCTCCTCGGAGCTGGTCGGCGAGGGGCCACCCCCCCCGGGCCTCCGGGAAAATTTTCTTGATGTGTTCAGATGTTGTTGAAACAGTCCAGAAGAGAAGAAAAGAACAAAAAACCCAAAAATCCTAGGAAAACGAAATTTTACCCTCCGTCTCTCGCTGGGAGAAGAAGAGCTGAAGCAAAAAAAATACCCAAGGGTACCACCGAAACAGAGGAGCGGATCTCCGTGTCCTTGAAACAACTGCTTTGAAACATTGTTTGTTTTCTGTCCTTCTCAGGCTCAGTTTAAAGACACAGAAAAGATTGGTGGGCATAGGGTAGCGATAAGGGATACACATTATAAAGTCACCCCAAGACAGCTACATACGGTGTGCCCAAGCTTAGTCAAAAAGTACATATACCTTCAAAATTCTTATTTGAGAGAGAAAAATTGCACTTCAATTTTACATTCTTTATTTTCAGGTTTTTTTTTCTACTGTTACAGTACAAATATTTACTCTTTGGAAGAAAATAAAATTACTTGCATTCTTATGTACATTAAAAATTAAGGCCATGGTAAAGGGACACCCCAAAGCTGGTAAAGGTATGGGTACGATGAAAACGGTGTGAGCCACAGAAAAGGAGTTTAGAAGTTTTTAAGTGTCGTTGAAGCAGTCGATTCCTCAGTATATTTCCAGCACCAAGCAGTAAAATCGTGGGTCACAGTGTGTTAACACCACAGCTTTTACCACATACTCAATTGCCAAACTCATCACTGCTGAGAGAAGCCTGAAGTGTTTAAGAAGTCAAGGGAAAGCCTTGAAGTACAAGCTATGATTTTACGAAGTATGAGAGTCACACAGTGGAACAGGAATCTTCTTCATCGGATGCTTTGCACTAATTGCACTTTCTCTTTTCAAGTGGTATTCAAAGCAGGACAGCTCAATAACCTTCTCACGTCTTCACCTTGTAAACATGTAGTGACACCATGTCTACTCACAGTCTGTCTTACAGGAGGAGGTGGTGTGGAAGGAAAGATAAGAAAGAAACTCCCTGAGAGCTGAGGAATGTGTTAGCAAAAATAATTGGTTTGTTGGTTTTTTTTTTCCCATCAAGACTCTGAGAAATTATTATCAGCTCTGATTTCAACAAACTTATCCCCAAGCCCTTAAAATAATCTACTAATAATGTATTAATAATATGAAAATAATCTATTAAACTGTATTTTCATATAGCTATAAATATCTTTAGGAATGGGAGGGAAAAACTATAATGCAGATATTTTTTCTCACAGTATGTCAAAATGGACAAATAACCCAAGCAAACCATTAAGCCATAAAAAAAGCCCCATGCCTTAGAAATATCAGAAAAAGGATGACAGAGTGACATGCTGCATCCCACTTTCACAGAATCACAGAATCACTTATTTAGGTTGGAAGAGCCCTCTCTTGAGTCCAACCTGTGCCTGATGCCCACCTTCACCTTGGCCCCAGCCCAGAGCTCTGAGTGCCACCTCCAGGCCTTCCTTGGACACCTCCAGGGATGGGCACTCCAAACCTCCCTGGGCAGCTCCTGCCAAGGCCTGAGCACCCTTTCCATGGGGAAATTCCTGCTGGTGTCCACCCTGAGCCTCCCCTGGCCCAGCCTGAGGCCGTTCCCTCTCCTCCTGTCCCTGTTCCCTGGGAGCAGAGCCCGACCCCCCCGGCTGCCCCCTCCTGTCAGGGAGTTGTGCAGAGCCACAAGGTCCCCCCTGAGCCTCCTTTTCTCCAGGCTGAGCCCCTTTCCCAGCTCCCTCAGCCGCTCCTGGGGCTCCAGCCCCTTCCCCAGCTCCATTCCCTTCTCTGGATGCGCTCCAGCCCCTCAATGTCCTTCTTGTCATGAGGGGCCCAGAGCTGCTCCCAGGACTGTAGGTGGTCCCTCTCCTCAGCAGTCCCCCAGTCCTGCTGCCTGATGCTTCTACCAGGAGTTTCAGAATTAATTAATTTCTGAATTTAATTAATTGCATTCAGAAACAAAAGGTTATGGTTTTTACAATGGGGTAAGAGTCTTCAGGGAAAGTGAGTTGAGCAGGGCAGAACAGACTTGTGAGGCTGCAGTCCTCTATCCACTGTAAGGACAGTCACATTTACCTAGTGCATGAAATAATGGGCCAGGGTGTCTTAATACATTCAGTGAGATGGAGCAGGAGGTCTGCTTTCTTCAATTAGAACTTCAGGGCTCGCAGCTCTAGCAGATTATCTTTCCTTCTTCTAACAGGAAAGGGGGAAAATATCGTCACTTTCTTGTAGTCTTTCAAGTTGGGGTGTACGCTGCAAGAATACCAAGGGCCTGAAATTACAACATATTAGCTGTAACCATCAGAATAAAGAAAGCAAAAAGCTGCAGTCTACATCAGTCACATCCAATGCAACAGTTAAAAAAATTAGTGTTAGCGAAAGGCTGTATCCTATTCCTCAGCTCACGATTCCAACTTTAATAGCTTTGATGTCAAGAAAATGCTGTCAGCGACCATGTGTTTGCCAGTTATTGGAAGGGCAAAAGGGCAGGGGACAGCAATTCTACAAGGAGAATCGTTTTCCTATCATGGGGGATTCAAATGGGGAGTAATCATGAAGACTGGAGTGACTGGGGGTTTTTGTTACTGCTTTGAGCTTAATGAGATCCAGCTTTGTTGTTTGACTCAGAAGTCTGGGAAGTTACACATCAACACACAACACTTTTCAGGTCATTTTAATACTGTAGCCTAGAGCCACAGGTGATAAAATTCTTGCATAATTTTATTTAAACAAAAGTAATTGGAAAGGTAAAAGACCTTGATTGTTAATCAGACAAATATTCAGACAAGAAGCTGGTGCCTAAGAGTAAAAAACAAAGAGGCAAATATTTTTTCCCGTTGGATATCTAGATTACCTAGTATATCTAACATTCCTCCACCTAGAACTGATGGCATTCTGTGATCATTAAAATGCCCTAAAAATTTAACTTTTTTTTCTCACATTCAAAATTTTAATATTCAAAACTTCCCATCGTATCCAAAGGTCAAGGGAATGCTGAATCCAAGGAATGCTTTTTTACTTTCTGCTCAGATTCTTATGATACATGGTTTCATCTGAGGGTTCCCCTTCATTTCATGCAGAGAAAACTGAACAACTGTTCTCATTCATACTGGAAAGAAAAAATGCTTTATTTTTTTGAAGTCTCTGAACTCGTTCTGTACCATCCCAGGCAATTAACTGCCCCTAACAATCTTCATGATGGTCCTGTAAGTATTACATCAAACATCATCTGGGCACGGCAGAAGAATCAGGGAGTTGCTGAAGTACATCCTTAGTAAATTGCGTCCCTGCAAAGTTACTCAAGTGTTACTGTCAGCTAAGCTTCCCATCTTTCATCACCCTGATAATCAGCTGGCTGCTGAAGATCATATATAACACAGGTCTGCCATTTGCAGGGCTTCACTTGAAAGACTGATGCCCCCAGTGACATAAATTGTGACCAGGATTCTCAGGCACAAGAAATATGCGCTGACATCACATTTCTGCTCTTTACTGTGGCACTGACATTTATGCCATTTATTGCCAAGTGAGAGATGAAGCGAAAATAAAGGGCTATGAAAGATGTCATTAAACTTCCATGAAAGTTTAAGCCATGAATTTAAATGGAGCTGTGTAAGGGATGTGCTGAAAAAGCATCCCAAAACCTCAGATGAGAGAGGGTCCTGTAGAGGTGGACCCTTGAAATCCTCTGTCAAGGACATAAACACAAAAAGAGATTATATAAATGTGATGGACACTGAGTCCCTGCTTCATCCTCTGGTTCAGGAACATAAACCAGTCTTTCTGGGCTCCATAGCACCAGCCAAACACAGATCAAGAAGTTGGTTTTTTTTTTTGTTGCTTTTTTCCCCCACCAATTTACAGAGAAAAGAGACTTCTCTCATGAGTGGAGAAAATCTGATTGGGTGACGAGGAGACATCCAAAGAAACTGACAGTGGATGAAATCTTCTGGCCTTCAGCAAGGAAGCTTGATTTCTCTAACAGAATTAAGATGAAAATAAATTTAAACAATTGCAGTGTTTATGTTTGTAATTTTGGAATGCAAAGGTGGCTGATCTCCAGATTTTTGTCTACAGAACACATTCTGACTTTTTGAAAATGGCATACCAATAGAACAAAAAACCCCAAACAGCAAAATGGAATATAAAATCTCTCTCTTTCTTCCTGCCATACTCCCCCACACACCACAGGTTGATTTCTGAGACTTACATTACAAAGAAATAGTTTTCCTTAAAATGAAGAATGTCAGGTTTATTGCATCCTTGAAACACTTTTCATAATGCCTGTATCTCTCATCTTAGAGACATCTCCTGTGGTGTAGGATATGTGCTGCCTGACTGCCTCTCCCTCAGTTACTCCCAAGAAATAATCTCCCAAACATCACACAAAAAAAAAAAGCTGACATGGAGGTACTTGGTTGAGCCAGGCACAGCCTTTACATCTTTTTATTATCCCAATGCATTGAGAAAATGGCAGAATTTCTTATGTAGCTTTCTTGTGGTATTTGTGAGTGGCTGTTCATGCAGACTGTAATAGATTTTGCACTTTCACACTAACTTCAGCAAATGTGGCTACTAGGACCAGACTTTCCATTTTGAGAGAACAGCAGTATGCTTTCTTTTCCATGTGCATGTCTAAAAACCTTTGTTAAATTGTGCTTTCTTTCAGTGTGCCAAGCAGTTACACACTGAAAGATGGTTGCCTGCTCAGTATTTCCTTCACTCTAAACTTTTGGCTTCTCTTAACTGAGTAAAACCTCTGAAAGCTTAACAGTCTCTGCTGCAGTTGTAAAGTGCTCTTCTGGCCTGATAAGAGGAATGTTACAACAGATTTAATTTTGAAGGCTTTTAATCATTCATCAGGAATTGGAATTTTCTTGTTAAATGGTAGAAAGCTCTCTTCCTTAAGAAAAAAATGTTTTAAGCAAGAGTGAAAGGGTTTTAAAATGTGAGCATACATACATACAAATATAAAAAATATCATAGGGTACATGGCCAGTACACTAAGGTAAGAAACAACTGCATCAGCATTATATCAGCATTGTCATAGGTGATCTACTGGATTATGTACAGAAACTGTGTTCAGAATTCATAGGGGCAGGTGGGTTTCACCTGAGAGTGCTGACAGAGCAGGGGCAGTATGACCTGAAAAATGCCATACAGTTAAGGTCCATGATTGCTGAAGGGGACATCTTTAAGGAGAGCAAGCACAAAAGAAGTCTTTAAAACATACCAGCTATGGGTTTTTTTAAAATCCCTTCATAATGTTTAATATGACAAATAGTAGCACTTAGTTCAGAGAAACTTAGTCCGGAAGAGCTCTAGTAATAGTCTTGAGTTTCAACAAACAGAAGTTCTGCTTTACACCTGAGGCAGAATGACTTTGTGAAGGGGATTAGAGGGTCCAGGTAGGTATGGAGCAGACTGACTGGTTGGGTGGATGCTCTGATAAAAAGGACTTGGAGGCTGTGTGGCCACTGGGTTGAAAATGAGTGAAAAACAGGTTTTCATGCAGAATAAGGAAAACTGCACACCCAGCAGTTCAGGGGGAGTTGTTCTCTAACTCTGATCTGCTCTAATGCGGCCATAACTGAAGCACTTGTGTTCAGTTTCTGGTACAACATTTTAAGAGCAGTGAGGGATTTGTTCAGCAGTGAGTTACCAAAATGGTTAGGGAAAGAGATCTGACCTATGAGGATGAGTTAAAAGAGCTGTTAAACATCTTGTTTATTCTGAGAGAGTGCAGGTTAGGAATAAAAATGATCTGGCAGGCACCTACAACTAAATATGGGGAAGATGATGAAGATACACTTTTCTGGGTAGTGCTACACGATAAAAATAGTGGTGGTAACAACATGTTGTAGTTTAGGAGGTTCAAAGTGGACATGAAAACCTTTAGGAATGAGGGGAGTGCACTAATAGGAGATTTGACAAAGATTGTAGCTGAATAAACTTCTGAAAATGCTAAGTAGGTTTAGATCAGCTGTATAGTCTCCTCGTCCAAAATCTCATTACTAGCACAAAGAACTCCACTGGGTTTGCAGGATGCAGAAGTGGACAAAATGACATTGCTTTTGTTTTCAGAATATTGTCCCTGTGAGTCAAATTATAGGGTTTGCACTGTAGTGTGTAGTTCAATAATTTTATCCTTTATTTCTCTTAGAGCATGCAGATAAATAGGATAGGGCACTGAGAAGCTGTAAGTGTTTTTTGTGCTCACAGATTTTATCTTCTATACATAGGTCATTATCATAAAAAAAAAAGAAAATCAGTATTAGATTAACAAACTGATAATTTTTGTTTCCAGTTCTCACAGGATGGTTTTTAGTTGTGGACAAAAAAAAATTATTTTGCCTGAAAAGAAAGAAAAGGTGAAAGAAAGAGAGAAGAAAGAAAGAAAGAAAAAGAAAGAAAGAAAGAAAGAAAGAAAGAAAGAAAGAAAGAAAGAAAGAAAGAAAGAAAGAAAGAAAGAAAAGAAAGAAAGAAAGAAAGAAAGAGAAAGAAAGGGAGGGAGGAAGGGATAGGAAAGAAAGGAAAGAGTAAAAGGAAAGAAAGAATGGAAAAAAGGAAGAGAGAGAAGAAACGAAAGAAAGGGAAAGAAGAAAAGAAAGAAAAAAGGAAAAGAAAGAGAAAAAGAAGGAAGGAAAGAAGGAACTAAAGAACAAAAAGAGAAAGAAAAAAGACAATGAAAGAGAATGAACATAGAAAGAGAAAAAGAGAAAGAGAAAGAGAAAGAGAAAGAGAGAAAAAGAAAGAGAAAGGAAGAGAAAGGAAGGAAAGAAAGAAAAAAGGAAAGAAAGGAAAGAAGAAGAAAGGAAGAGAAAGAAGAAAGAATAAAAGAAAGGGACAAAAAGAGAAGAAAGAGAAATAAAAAAGAAAGAGCAAAAAAGAAAGAAAGAAGAAAGGAAAAAAGGAAAGAAAGAAGAAAGGAAGAAAGAAAGATGGAATGAAGGAAAGAAACAAAAAGAAAAAG
Source organism: Struthidea cinerea (assembly GCA_013397865.1). Classification (NCBI taxonomy): domain Eukaryota; kingdom Metazoa; phylum Chordata; class Aves; order Passeriformes; family Corcoracidae; genus Struthidea; species Struthidea cinerea. Next base: position 299,662 of record VZTI01005324.1, read on the forward strand.
AAGAGACAATGGAAGAGAATGAACACAGAAAGCAAGAGAAAGAAAAAGAGGAAAAGAAAAAAAGAGAAAAGAAAAGGAAAGAAAGAAAAAGAAGGAAATAAAGAAAGAAAAAGAACAGTCAAACAGAGAGAGACAAAGAACAAAAGAGATAATGAAAGAGAATGAACATAAAGAGAAAAAAGAAAAGAAAAAGAAATAAACTAAAAAAAAGATAGAAAGAAGTGAGAGAAAAGAAAGAAAAAGAAAGGAAAAATGGAAGAGAACAAGAAAGAAAGAGAAAGAAAGAAGGAAAGAAAGAAAAGAAAGAACAAGGAAAGAAAGGAAGTAGTGATAGGAAAGAAAGGAAGAAAGAAGGAAGGAAAGAAAGAACAAAGAAGAAAAGAGACAATGAAAGAGAATGTACATAGAAAGAAAGAAATAAAACTAAAGAAAGGAAGAGAAGAAAGGGAAGAATGAGAGGAAGAGAGAAGAGAAGAAAGAAGAAATACAAGGATAGTAAAGGAAAGAGTGATTGGAAAGAAAGACAAGGAAGGCAAGAATGAAAAATAAAAAGAAAAAAGGAAGAAGAAAAGAGAAAAAGAAGAGGAAAAGAGAGATAAAGGAAAGGAAGAAAGAGAGAAGGAAGGAAAGAAAGAACAAACAAGAGAGGAAGAAAGAAACAAAAAGAGACAATAAAAGACAATGAATATAGAAAGAAAAAGAGCAGGAGAAAGAGAAGAAACCAAGGAATGTAAAAGAAAGAGAAGAAAAAAGAAAGAAGAAAAGAGAGAAAGGAAAGGAGGAAAGAGAAAGAAGGAAAGAAAGAAGGAAAGAAAAAACAAATAGAACAAAAGAGACAATGAAAGAGAATGAACATAGTAAGACAGAGAAAGCGAGAAAGAGTGAAAGAAAAAAAGGAAAGGAAGGAAAGAGAGGTAGAAAAGAAAGGAAAGGAAGAAAGAAAGAAAAAGGAAAGAAAAAAGAGAAAAACAAAGAAAGCGAATGAGGAGGAAAGGAAGAAAAAAGAAAAGAGAAAGAAGGAAAAAAAGAAAATAAAGAAAAAGAAAAAGAACAAAGGAAGGAAAGAAAGAAGGAAAAAGAAGAAGGAAGGAAGAAAGAAAGAAAGAAAAAAGAAAAAAGGAAAGGAAAGAAAGAAAAAAGAAAGAAAGAAAGAAAGAAAAAAGAAAACAGGCAACAGGTGGGGAGANAGAAAAAAGAAAACAGGCAACAGGTGGGGAGAGAGTGACAGAGACAGA
>VZTI01005325.1:0-47569 GCA_013397865.1 Struthidea cinerea
GACCTGCGGGTGGGAGGAGGCGCGTGGCGAACCGGGAAAGGGCCCGCGCGAGGCGGGGGAACACCGGTCTGCTCTCCCCAAGGTTGCTGGCCCAGGTGTTGGGACAGGCAGGCCGTGACCTGGATCACAAAACCAATCTTGGTTTAAAGATAAAGTTAGATTTTCTTTAAAAAAAAAAAAAAATGTTTTCAGCTTGAGTCAGCTTCCTGGGCTGATTCAGGGTATGGGCAGTGAGAGGAGAAACTCGTGGCTGGAGCTGCTGCACGTGGTACAAGTGCTGGTTGAAAGTGTTAATAAAGCTACTTGCTAATTAGAACATCTGTATTAACTCTAATTAGAGCATCTGTAGGAACTCTAATTAGAACAGCTGTAATAACTCGTAAGCTATAATTTGGTCATTCTTATCTTGATGGAGCATTTATTTTAATGCTGAGGTGTTTCAGGTGCCTTTGGGTGGGTCCATTTCCCCTTGAGCCTTAGCAAATATGCATGTGGAGATTTCTTCATTGAGAACTAAACCTGTTTAGAAATTGATTGATTCTTGTATAGCAGCACTTGGAAAAAAATCTCTGTGGGTCACCATCACTTGATCAGCTTCAGGAGTTCATTGCAGGAAGAGCAGGATTTTAGAACACTGTTTTAGACAACTAGACGACTTTAATGCTCTAATTTTGCGTGTTCACTTATGAGAACCACATTTACATCCTGTCACATACTGAATGGCCTGGTGTGTATAGGCATTCTTGAGTCTAACAGATATGATGAAAGGCATTTGCCCTTCCCCTCACCAGCCTTTAGAATCACAATGACAAAAGGCTGAAATATATGAGAAGACAGATTTGTTAAATATTAGAGCATAGTTTTGCCTCTAAACATGACTAATAGGGTGAAAAAAAATAGGATATTCCTAAGAAACTCTGTGACTGGACACTAGTTTGATAGGTCTCAAAAGCATCTTTCCAAATCACTTTTGTCTAGGGAGGAAGCAGTTCTCACATGCAGGACTCTGCTAGCCTGAGTTCCTTGAGTGAATGTGGTAGCTGAGTCAGTGGCAGCAACTGTTTATAGTTTAGTCTTGTTAGATGACCTCTCCCATCTTCTGGGAGAAGTTGGAACTTTCCCTCAGCCCCTCACTGGTATTTTTATCCCCTTCCTTGTCTCAAACATCCATCCCTGTGCTGCCTCACTGGCTGACTGTGTCTTGGAGGTTTGGCTGCGGGTAGAGCTTTGCTTTTACTTGTTTCACTTTCTGTTCTCCTTGTCTACGGAGATCCTGGGAACTGGCATTTGTTTCCTATTCCTTTCTGGCAAACCTGAGCTTCTCTTAGGAAAGATGGTTTGATGCTGCTTGTAAGGAGCTGGTAGAGCACTAGACTTGGCCTAGCTTGTAAGTTGTGCTTATTAAATAAGTTATTTGTTATTATTACTTAGGGGGTCTCAACTCAAATCACCCCCCTCCCTGGTCTTATTACTACCAGCTGAAAGTAAAAATCATCGTTTCCATTCTTTCTGTCTTCACTTCTCTTTCCTGCATCTGATTTTGTTCATTCAGGCTAAGAAGTAACTAATAGCATCTTATTTGTTGCTAGTGCTATGAGAGCTTTGTAGCTCTTCCTCCCAGGTAGGTTGCACAACCACAGTAAAAAAATAAACGCCTTACAAGTTTGAAGAGCGTCCTTTCTTGTCACATTTTGTGCACCATAACCTTCTAAATCCTGTTTACAATGCCAAGCAAAATTTAATCATGTAATTGCAATACAAATGCTTGGGCTTCTTACAACTAAAAGTGGCATACAAGAAAAGTAATACATTAAAAGTATCGAGTGGCTGTGGCTTTTTAAAATCCCTTTATAAGTAAGCCGCTTTTACTATCTCTGTTTTATTTATACATCTTCTTTCCTGCAAGTGGATGGAGTTAAAAAATAATCTTACAATCTCATCTGTTGGGGGGGAAACCGCAAACCAAACAAAGCCTAACGAAATGCACACGTTCCACATACTGTGGATTAGGTTTCAGACAAAATCATAGAATGTGAAGGGGTTGGAATGGACCTTAAAGATCATCCAGTCCCAGCCCCACTGCCCTGTGTGGGGACACCTCCCACTAGACCAGGTGGCTCAAGGCCTTATACAACCTGGCCTTGAACACTGCCAGGGATGGGACAGCCACAGCCTCCCTGGGCAACCTGTGCCAGTGCCTCACCACCCTCACCACCACAGTGGAGAGTTTCTTCCTAATATCTAACCTAAATTTGCACTTTGAGCTTGAACCTGCTATTTCTTGTCCTATCACTACAGTTCCGAGTCCCTCTTCTGCTTCCTTTTAGGCCTCCTTCAGATACTGGAAGTTTGTTATAAGATTTCCATGCGGCTTTCTCCACGCTGAATCAGCCCAAACTTTCTCAGCCTGTCTTTGTAGGGGAGGTGCCCCAGTCCCCTTATCAACCTCGTGGCCTCCTCTGGACTTGCTCCAACAGTTCCATGTCCTCCTTGTGCTGGGAGCACCAGAGCTGGACACAGTATTCCAGGTGGGGTCTCAGCGGAGCGGAGTAGAGGGGGAGAGAATCCTCCCCCTCGCCCTGCTGCCTTAAGCTGCTTTGGATGCAGCCCAGGATATATCTGGCTTTGTGGGCTGCGAGCGCACGCTACCGGGTTATGTAGAGTTTTTCACCAACCATTCCCCCCTGTGCTGGTTCTAAAACTTAGAAGCTATGGAATGATCCTGACCGGGAGCAAGGCTGACAGCCCGGCCCCGGGCGCTGTGTCCGCCTCCCGGCGCTATGTCCGCCTCCCGCCGCTTCCTCCTCCTCCTCCGGGACTACGGCTCCCAGCAGCGCCCGGGCTGAAAGTGAAAATAAGCGCCAGGTTACGCTCCTGTTTGCGCCCTCCCCTCCTTCCCTCCCTCCCGGCGGGCCGCACGTGTCCTTCCTTTCCCTTTTGTTTTCCGCCCGCAGGCCGGCTACGCGCCCGGGACGCGCCCGCTCCCCCCGGCACCGGGACCCGCCGGAGCTGCCCCCGGCCCTCCGCAGCAGCCGGGAAGCCGCGGCAGTGACGGAGCTGCGAGTCCGGGCTGCGCAGGGAAACTTTGCCGCTTCTCTCCGCGCTCCCCACATGCGAGTGGACAACGTGAAGCCGGCTGCTGCTCTTCCTGCCGCTCCTGTTCCTGCTCCCGCGGCTGCCGGCGGGCCAGCGCTGCCCCCCGCTCCGGCTGCTGCACCTGCGCCCGGCCCCGGAGCTGCGCCGCGGCTTCTCCTCGCCATGTGGGACTAGGAGGGGTGCGGCGTTCTCCTCGGTGAACATGGATGCGGCGGGCAGGGCCGGCGGAGGGGAGCAGAGCCATCCCGGCAGCTGCGGGGACGCCCCCGGGGACACGTCCATGGACCGCTACCTGCGATCTCAGGGCTTGTACAGGAAGAAAGTGGCCAAGGATGGGTCCTGCCTTTTCAGGGCTGTGGCCGAGCAGGTAACTGGTTACGTAAACAAAGCTCCTTCTCACGAAAGCATGGGAAGTGGATCTCGTTAGTGGGTGGTAATTACTGTTAAAACGCAGACAGGTATAAGCTAAGGTTATGCAGTCATGTGCCAGTGAAAAACATGGCTTTATTAAAATAATTTCCACCTTGCGAGGTGAGAGAAGTTCTGTGTGTACAGCTGCCTCTTGCCATCAAGAAATCCTTATCTGTTTTGACCTTCTACCGCCTCCTCAGAGCTTTTTTCAGTGTAAGATCTCAACATTGGAATACAGCTGCTTGGTATGAGACTGTCTGGGAAACGGAATTTAGTGGAAAGAGCTGAAAAGCCATATTCTTAGTTTTGTTAATTAGTTTACTATAAAATTAGAGAAAGTGAGCAATTTATTTTGTTCTTCCTGTTGAATTCCCCTCCCCCATTTCAGTGTTAGTGTTAAAGGAAAAAAGCGACAGCGTCATCTTGTCTTAAGTACAAGCAAACAGCAGTGGGAGCTCTGGTGCTTCTGATTGTGGGAAATCAGATTCCTGTGCTAATTATACACAGATCACTTTAAAAAAAAAATTCATTTCCCTACTGAATTGATAAGTTCGGGCAAGTAAACACTATTGATTGGAAGTGGGTGGGGTTTTTTATCTCAAGGGAATATATATGTGTAATATATATTGCTATTCTGACTTTTTAATTAATACATAGAAGGTTTCTCTCACACTCCAGTGTTGATAGAACTTTTTGTCAACTATTACATTTTTAACATCCCAGTCTTATTCTAGAATCAGGTAGGTTGGAAATGACCTCTAAGAAAGTAAAGTTTTTAATTCAGAGTTATTAAGTGTTTATCTGCAAATGTGGTATAATTTGTGTACTCTTCATTCAGAAATACTGAACTGAATTTGGAAGTGATTTATGTTGAGGGTTGTGTGTAAGGACTGCAAGAGACACTGTGACAAATTGTCTGGAACTTCCCTATGTTGTATTGAGGTAACTTGGAACCTGTGATGAAAGTAAGTTTTCCGATAGAGATTTGAACAGGAGATAGAATGCAGGTGTCATATTGGGAACTGAATTCCTGGCTTCCGAAAGAGTGTTTGGGCAACAGGCCTCATAAAATGAAGAGAAGGTGAACATGCACTGTGAGACTTGGTTGGATTTCATTTGAATGAGTGCATGTTGGTAGTTGACTTCCTCATCCACTCCTGCTATAACTTACTTCAATTAACTTAAATCTTTACATAGCAGGCAGTTAAAGATTAATGATAAATGCTATTCATTTGCTTAGTAAATCCTCATGAAATTGAAGGTTTGAATTTAGCAAACCTGTGAATTCTGCAGTTACTTAATTTTTTATTAAGTAATTGAGGTTTGACTTGCCTGAAGATGTTGCTACAGAATGAGCATGCATATTAAATATTCTTAAAAATAAAACTAGAGTATTTCCAAGCCTGTATTTAGACAGCAGTCATTAATTATTTGTGGCCTGTCATCAAAACTCCTGAGATCCAATGTCACCTTGTTCTCTTTCTCCCTTTGTAGGTGTTGCACTCTCAGTCTCGGCACATTGATGTTAGGATGGCTTGTGTAGACTATCTTCGGAAAAATAGGGAGAAATTTGAAGCAGTAAGTATTTTTGTTTTCTTTGTCAGCATTTAAAAAAAGTTACTTTATCCCTTCGACTTTGGTGTATTCTGCGCCTCCCTATGTTTGTGGCAATATTCATCATAGATAAATACCAGTTGATGCTCTTTAAATTGATTAACACATATGTGGTAGTAACTCATTTTCATAAGCCTGGAGAAACCTGTGTACTCCTTGGACTGGAGCGATGTGGGGTGGGAGAAGTTTTTAATGCTCATGAAGAAAGAAAAGCAAACTTACTTAAACTTTAATAGTCTGTAGCAAAGCTACTAAAATCTGGATTTTTGTTTAGTATTATGCCTACTTTAATAGAAGTCATAAAATATTCTTGTTGTGCTAATTAATTGCTTTTCCAGTATATAAGGGATTTGACTGATGAGATTAGTGAAAATTGTTTCAGGGTCTGCAGTTTATTCTGCATTGGCACGGTAGGTTTTTTTTTCCTAAACATCTGTAACTAAGCTTGATATCGATCTATACTTGGTCAATGCCATCAGTGTTACCATCATAAAATCCTTTTTTTCCCTTTTTATTTAAAAGAGCATTAATCAATAATGGTGCTTCTATTTGTATTTGTGTGGGTTCTAGGGTATATACCGTTACCTGATTTCCACTATAGAAAAAAGGGGAAGTGAGTATGTGTAAGGATTTGCTGCTAGAAGATTGTTACTCAACTCTCTTTTTCTGTTCTAAATTTACCCAGATTCAGAATAAAAAGTCTGTTTTAGATATGCACTGGCATAGGGAAGAGAAGGAAAGCAGGAATAAGGGCATGTCTCTGTGCTGTAATTTCTGACGTAGTACCCTGTGCTCAAATGTGAGTGATCCCATGAGTGTGGAAGTTATCATGAATTAATTATATAAAATACAGCAAATCTCTTTGGGACAATGCTGCTCTGACTTGACCACTTCCAATTGTTTCCAGTCCATCCGGGACTTGCCAGCTCCTGGATGTCTCTTCTTACTTTATTTTTTCACTGCTGACTTTTTAATCCCTTTCTTTCCAGAATTACCCTGCTCACTCCAATATCTGCTTCTCTACTTCTGTTCTCTTGTTCCATTGTGTAGTGTTTTGAAATTCCATGCTCTTTTTGACTCTTAAGTGTATGTTGTTTCCCATATTGTTGTTTCCCATCCCTACTTTGTTAGCCCGAGCTAGTTTTAGTATGGTTTTAGTATTGTTTTGGTCTCTCTACTCCAAATTCCTGGTCCCAGTGTTCTTTTTTTTTCCTTCAGACATTATCCCAAGGTGTGACTTCTCATCTGTCCATCTTTGCTGTCCTTCTGAAAAGTCTCCTTTTAAAAACTTTCTTGTGAGAGTAGGTGTTTGATGTTTGTTGTCATTTCCCAGTGTTCTTCCTCCCTCGGGTGCCTCGCTTCAGCTCTGCTGATCTCCTTTGCTGCCTCTGTCTCTCACTATGCTTTGTGTTTTCTGTCAGGAATACAGCATTGTTATCTCTCTTTGAAAAACCCAAACACACAACCAGCGTAAACAACAAATGCCTCTTTCCCTAATCTCCTGGTTCAGCTGTTCACTTGCTGCCTCCTCAGTAGTTATGCTCTATTGACATGCACTGGTGGTGCTTACTGAACTTTCTCTTCTCTGTCTATTGTAATCACTTCAGCTTGAATTTGTGTCTTTCTTTCCACTGATACTGTTATAACCAAAATTTCAGGAGTGTAATCACCATCTTCATTTCCATCCTCAGCCTTTCTTGAAGTGTTATCTTGAATTGCTGCTGTGCTACATTCATTCTCTAACTCTTCAGTTTCCTATGAGAACTTCCTGGTGCCATTCCTTTCTTCCTCTGTGCAATATCTTCAGGTCATTTAATTTTGACACAAAAAGCAACTGCTGTCTGTGATCATGTTTTACTGATGCACCTTTTTTTGCTTCACACCTGATTGCTTCTATCTAAATTAGAAATTTGGGCCAGGCTTGTTGGTTCTTCTCACTTCAAAATGGCTAAAGCAGAACTTTTAATCTCACTGCTCCACTCAGTTCTGCTTATTATCTTGTTTCTTAATCACTGTGGGTAAAGAGCCCATCCAGCTTGCAGCTTAAGTTCATCAAGGGATTTCCGTCTTGGTTGGGACATCTGTGGATCTTTATTTCAAGTAAATCAAGCAGATTGTGACTAAAGAGCAATTTTAAAATGTAGCCTCTCTGTGGCCAGTGTGACTGAAACACTTTGAAGTGAAGGTGTCTCAATTACTGCAGCATCTTTCTCTGCTCTTGGCAAATGTGAATTTGGCCTCTCCATTTGTGTTAGTGAGTCCAGCTGAAGGATCGCTTTCTTGGGCTGGCACTTGAAGTGTAGCCTGATTGTTTGCATCCTTTGCTGAAAGTAAAAGCAGTTTGAAGTGATACAGAACAGAGGAAAAAGTGCTTTATGAGTTGGCTGTACTAGGTCTTACCATTGCTTCCCTACTGCAGAAGTGTGACTCCTGTTCCTGATTGTCCATTGCTGTTTATTTAGCAAGATATTTGAATTCAAGTCCGCATGTCCTCTCTTCAGTGATGCTCTGCATGCCTGGGATGAATTGCCTATAAACATCTACATTACGTCATCTTTGCTTTCTTCCAGATTCCCCATTTGGCTGCTGAATTTCTTTTTTGGGCTTTTTGTTTGGTTTATTTTGGCTTGTCTGATGACTTTGAAAGCTGTTGATGTGGTTATTTTCTGCAGGGCAAACCAATGTGTTTGACTGTTCATTCCTTCATCTCGACATCACTTTATAGTTAGGTTGTAAGCTTTTTGAGGGCAGGGGAGCCTTCAGTTTCCACTGGTACGTTCCCATTGGTACAGTGGGTCACAGACTGGGGATTCCATATGCTGCACTATTAAAAATGACTAATTACTTCTGTTTTGTTTTTTTTTTAATACAGTTCATAGAGGGGCCATTTGAAGATTATTTAAAAAGTTTGGAAAATCCACAGGTATGTTAAACTTGATTTGTAATAGAAAACAGTACTTTTCTTGGAGTTGATGACTAATTGGATTTTTTTTTCCACGAAAGTATTTTTGATTGAGCTTAGACAGTCTTTGAATTATGTGAGTATATAGTATATAGGTTTATGTATGTCCTTTCTACTGTAAAATGATTTGGGGAGTTGTATTTTTATCTCTTGCTGAACTCCAGTGTTCATATATTTATTTTCAACAATGATTTCTTGCATCTCTTGATCTGCTTATGAGGAGGTATAATTGTGTGTTTGTTTGAACTGAGTTTTCTTTTGTTTTCAATGCAGGAATGGGTTGGACAAGTAGAAATAAGTGCCCTTTCTCTTATGTACAAGTAAGAAAATCTTTCAATATGTTTTACTGAGATAATTTCTGTTTTGTTAGTAAATCAGTTGGAATAGTAAAGATGGAATTATGTTATGCCATGCCATACCATACCATACCATACCATGGTACTCTGTCAAATTATAAATATGCTTTGAAAATTGCAGCTGTCAAGGGATTAAATGAAAATAGAAAATAGAAATAGTTTAGAAAATTACATTTAATCCGGGATATGAGTACAGGTTTGCAGTAATGCCGTGTATCTCACCTGCCCAGCCAGTTGTGGGTAATCTCATACAGTTTGTGTTTCGTTAATTTTAATATCCTAGTTTTTCTTTCAAAATTGCTTTTCGTCCTGTTTCTTGCTAAGGCTTTAGTACTAACTCTCTTGCTACTCTGTGGGCTGTACTCATTTCTTATATATTAAATCTTTCTTCACGAAGTAGTGAGAAACAATGTGCTGAATATTTATAACTGCTTTCTAATTATTGTGCAAGGGAGTGAGTAATCCACAGCATCTTCGCTGTCTGCTGTTTGTAAAGCCATTAAAAATTCAGTATTTCAAAATGTTTACTGTAAATTAATGGCTTTGTCTATTGGTGAGACAGCTGATGAGAGGAAAGAATCAAACTAGTTGAGTATTACCTTTAGGCGCTTTGAGTGCTACGTGTGGGAAATTGCCTGGAATTCTGTCTTTGCATTTTGTGAGGTGAACGGGACAGCTCAGAGTTGCGTGGCTGCAGGGATGGGGAAGGACTGAGCTGAAAGAGCAAGGTTTGGCTCAAGAGGCTTGGTGAGAAGGTCTGATGTTTACAATGAGCCAGGTTGTAGAGAGATATAACTCAATTAAAGTCAGCAGAATTGGATGCTTAATCACATCAGAAGCTGGATGGTCATGATCTGTTGTATTTCTGGCCATGAGAAATGTATTCTCATAAATAGAGGTAGTTTATTTTGCAGTCATGCCACGTTGGTATCCAGGGCCACAGCTGATAAATGAATAGAGAAAAATCCTGGTTGATAATAGTGGGTTTTTTAACTTCCATTGAAAGCATCAGGAGGGTTTTGTGGCACAGATGCAACTCTTATGTGGTATTTCACTGCAGAGGTGAACACACAAGAGTAGTTATTTCCGTGTTTGTTTTGGGAAGACAGGCTTCTCTTGGAAAGGCAATTTATAGTCTCAGGGAAGGTAGGAATGGTGGTGGAGGTAAGGGGAAAAGAGTTGCTTTCTTTCCTGCATGCTGGCTATTTAAGAAGTAAGCAGAAGTAAGAATCTCCTGTTCTGTTCCAAGTGAATAAGTAAGCAAGTTTCAGACTTTGAAAGCATAGGATAGAAATTCAGTATGAATAGGTTTGATTTCACTTTCACTCTTCAGACCTCCACAAATATAATTTGGTTATCTAGTAAATTTTTCTTTGCTCCCTAAAGTAGGGGGGGGTCTTCTTTTCCTCTCAGAATTGCTTTTTCTGACTAGCTGTAAAAAGTTTATTTTTTTTTTTGTAATCCAGAAACTGTGAATATATTCAGTTATTTTACAAGACTGATAACACTTTTGCCTGTGTGAGAAAGAAGTTGAAGGAAGTGACAGGTTGTTAAGCACAGAACTGAAAGAGAACATTATGGATGAAAGGGAGAGAGAGAAAATATTCAAGTTTCAAGTCATGGTAGAGATTGATGATAGCAGAGAAACCCCTAGGTGTTTTCTGTGGTTATGTATGTTCGTTTAATTTGACTCCAATACTCAAATTTTTATTGATACTGTTTTTAAAATAAATTCTTAACTTCTACGTTTCTGTTTTTTTCCAGGAAAGATTTCATAATATACCAGGAGCCAAATGCTTCTCCTTCACGTGTAACTGAAAATGGCTTTTCTGATAAGGTAAAAAAAAAAATGATATGGCTATTGTGACAGGCTGAAGTAAGACGACTTTATAAACAGCAAGTAGTTGCATGTGAGTTTTATTATTCAACACAATGAAATGCTCTGAGAATTCAATTTTAGCGGTTTGTTTTGTAGGTATTTAAGGCAGCTATGCTGTTAGTATCTGTAACACTTCTTTTTAAATAGATGAGATGTATTTAGGGTGTGGCGTGTCTTCCTACTAATATAAAATTCTGTAAAAATAAATTTTCAGGCACTAACCTGTCTTAAATTCTTTTTGACTTTTGTTCAAATTCTGTTTGGTTTAAAGGACGTCCACCAGACATTTTGATTGTTTTATTGATACATTGAGATCCTGAGAGACAACAAAGCACGGGGGTGCCTTAAATTTGATTTAAAAGGTAGTGCTTATGAAAAATCAAGTGAGATGCAAAGCCTAAAATATCTGTGTGTTTTTTTTAATAGGTGTTGCTGTGCTTCTCAAATGGAAACCACTATGATATTGTGTATCCTATAGAGTATGCAGAAAAGGCTGCTCTGTGCCAGTGTAAGTATTAAGCTGTTAGTTAAAAGCATATTTTTACCAAAAATCTTAAAGGTATCAGTGTTAGGTTTCAGGAGAAGGCTCTGTGTGAAAGTTTATTGTAGTTATTTTTAGTAGCTTGGTTTTCAGTTTGAGTTGTCAATGACTGTATGATTACCATCTGTAATGGTGGAACAAAAACTGATTCAGCTGGTAATTGATTTTGCTCTTCCACTTTCTCCTCCTCTTCCCTAGCTCTGCTGTATGAGTTGCTCTATGAGAAAGTGTTCGATATGGATGTGAAGAAAATCATGGCAGAACTTAGTGCTGTTGGTATGACAGAGGAAAGTAATGGGAGCAGTGAAGTGTCTGCTTCAGATTCAGAAGATGACAACTACAGGTAAATGTGATTGAAAAGTTAACACAAGATGCCTATGAACACAAGTTAAATGAGTTTTCTGAATTTCTGGTGGGTAGTAGAATCCAACAGTTAGGGTTGAAAACATTTACAAATTACTAAGAAAAGAAGCACAAAGAGGTAGGGTTAGAAGTGTGAAAGAATGCAATGTGTAGTCTTCACTTACCTACGGACAGGCTTCTGGTTCCTCTGTTTTTCCTGCTGTCCAGCCTTGAGTCTCTTTACGTAATGGATTATTGCCATTGCAACATGTACCTCTTCCTGTTCAGAATAACAGAATTCCCTGGGAGAACTGTCAGTGTGCCAGTCTGGCATGGTAGACTCTGTGAGAATGGCTTGGCTTACTCTGCAGCTGAGTAGAGTTACAGGGATCTAATCCAACTTGTGTGGCTTCCACATTTGGGGACTGGAATGCCTGCTTGAAGTGAAGCTAATGGAGACATAGAGATGTAGCTTGCATCATTTTGATCTTGATCTTTATGAAGTAGGTTTATATTCTTTTTGCTGGATGCTCTAGCAAGCTTTGAGATTTTGACCTGACTCCTTTTGCGGAGTCAGTCTTTCACAGTGCCATTTTTGCACTTACGTATTGGTGGATTTTCTTCTGCTTAATAGGGTTCTTAACTCTGGCTTGTATGAAACTCCATTGAAACCATGGAGGTGATGCTGCATTAGTGGATCAGTTCCCTCTTTCCACTGATTGTTACAGTCCTTCCTTAGGGCTCTGCTGTGTGGCATGTGGCAGAAGAAATTCTTTGAGCTGTTGGGAGCTGGTTTCTCCCACAGGTGGAAAACAAGAGAAAGGAAGATGATGGAAAACATCACAGAAAAAAAAAAAGAAGTTCTGGGAAAGGGATTAGTTTATATTTGTGTTTGAAGAAAAAATACTAGGGAATGTTGCCAATTAAAATACAAAGTATTTCTGCCTCAGGAAACAATTATTGTAGCTAAATGTCAGCGAGTGGAAATCTTTATTCCTTTCTGTTCTTGGAGCTTTCCTGGGATTCAAAAGCAGTAGCCTTACTCTGTATCTTTGGGATTCCTAAGAAAATATCCTGCTAACCTCCTCAGCACCTTTGGAAATAAGGTCATATGCTCACTGGAGACTGTGGAACTCAACGTTTTTGATTTAAACCATATGTCCTATAACGCAAGGGCTGGTGTGTGTATGTGACTCTTGACCCAGTTAACACAAATTACAAACCCTTTGCTATGTTTATGAAGTCCTAAATCTTTTGCTTGTCTAAAAGTTGATTTCAGCTTGTTGCATCAGCTAGTTTTCCAGAAGATTCTTTTCATTTTATAAATACAAACTTTTCAGTTATGTTGTTATTAAGTGCATTAGTTTTGGGAGAAGTTAATGCTGAGAGTTGCCTACAACTGCTGTAGGGAAAAATACTTGGGACTTTCTCTATGGAAAGTATTTTTCCAGTGATGTCAGGTGTAGAAAATAAGAGTAAATTAGAGTGCCTGATGCAAGTTAACTAACACAGTAGGTTTTGAGGGTTTTTTTAATGTCTACTTTTGCATTGTGGTTGCAAAAATTTTAAGAGGACTTTTGTTTCCCTTGCCTTCCACCCCTTGTTTTTTTTTTTTCAAAGTGACAACAAAGTCAGCACACATGAAATAGACTTCCTAAAACTTGTACTTAAACGCAAGATCTTATTTCTGTATCATAGAAAGTTAAAAACGTAGTTTTTATTTTAGACAGCTTTTTCACTTCAAGAGATGAAGATGTTCTGTGGGATGCTTATTGTCGGGAAAACACGTAGAGAATGGTAGTTTCAGTATTTTTATCCCCTTCTAGATGTGTCTTACCTGATTTTCACGCCTTAGTAATACTGTAATTCATTATAAAAACATAACTTGCCTCTGTCCTATTACAGAAGTAAAGCTACAGCAGTTAGTGATATGAATGGAATGAAGTCTCTTTCTGGCAACAAGGTATTTTTCTGTTGAGATTTATTTTCTTTCTAATAACTTGTATTCTGCTGTATTTTTTAGTATTTAATGTTCATGAGAGACTCTTGAGTTAATAGCTTTCCTAACATGTAATATCCTAAAAACTACGCTCTTCTTTGAAAAATAATATATATTTTTGATGTGCTCAGAGGTGGACAGTGTCCTTTCTAGTGCTGCTTAGCTCTTAATTTTGTTCTGGCATGGTTAAAATAACACCATTTAATTATTTTTTTTCAAAGCTCTTTATGCTCTAGGTATCTTCAGCTTCTCTGTATTTCAGTACAAGGATTGAGCACTTGATTGAAAAATGCAAAACTGGACATGTCTATGTAGCTGACCATTTAGCACTTTGTTCTGTTCCATGCAGCACCTTGAGAGCAATGGGAATCCCAACTTGTTGGCATTGCCTAAAAAGGTTCTGAAATCGCTTGATCCCTTGGTTTACAGAAACGTTGAATACGATGTTTGGCTCCGATCCAAATGGGGTGAGTAACAGAATACTTCAAAGTTGCAGCTTTTGCAAGCTGTGTGAAGTGAAGCCCTCCCAAAGAACTGATGCCAGTGGCAGTTTGAGTGTAGTTTGGTTTTCCTCACGTGGGTCCGTGGGCAGGTTTAGGGCCTGAACACCTGGTTTGCATTTTTACTGCATCAAGAAAGTAAGTCTTTTGTTATATTTAAACTAACAGTATATTACTGCTTCTGTTTTTACAGATCAGCAAAAACAAGATTTCTCTATTGCTGCTGGCATGCAATACTCCATTGGAGATAAATGTAAAGTAAGTAGTATTGAATTGTAGTTTATAGACACATTACCATGTTGCCCAAGATGTTAATTTTCCGTCTGTTAACTATTTTGATATTGCTACTTTCTAAATACACTTGGCTTATGTCTTCAGCTGAGGATGTAGTTGTTCTTTGTTGGCATTGTTTATGACTTACAGCATACATACAACTCATCAGTGCAAATTTGCTACATTAAAAAGCCACAAGGTTAACTTCAAGAGTACATGTAATAAGATGTCTGGGAGCCTCAACGTTAAGCATGGAATTGTAGATCCATGTATTTATGTTTGACACTGGAGATAGCGATTACTGTTTGTAAATCAGCTTTGATGAAATCTCAACACTTCCAAGTAGTGAAGTAGAGCTTGCTTTAGTTACTGCAGATCCTGAAGTCTTGGGTGCTTCTTCCTCTTAGGGTGTTGCAAGTGTTACAGAGTTGGTCTTTAAATTCTGTTAAGATTTGTATTAAGTGTTGCTGCTTAAGAAGCAGCAAGGTTTGCCATTAAATTCTCAAATTGTAGATTAGTCCCCTTAAGTGTGTTAATTAAACTGATGGTACTCAGCTAAACATGTTTCTTTCTAGGACATTTGATCATCTATTGAAATGATCAGTATTAATGAGAAAATACTCAGTTTGGGTAATCATGCAGCACTGGGGCTTTTTCAGTTTGTACTTTTTTATTTGTGGCATGGAATCAACTATAGTGACTAAACTGCAGGGAAAACACATCTCTAAACCTAAAAAACCCCAACCACAAAATACCCCACAAAACCCTCAAACCCCTTCCCCTCAAACCAAACCAACTTGATGCTGAGTTGATTATTTATTGCTTAATAGTACAGGCTTAAAATTTGCATTTAAGACCCTAAGGCTGTCTTGTGTAGTATTTATTGAAGGGTACAGGTATTATTAGGAGAACACACACCAGTATTAACATATTCTCTCTGTCAAATTTCATTCGTATGTGGCTAGACAGTAAATCAATGGGATAAAAACATGGGAAGAAAACATGAAGTAAATAGTGAAAATCAGAGTTGATCAAATTAATACAACTGTAAAGCAAATACTGTAGTGGAACATTATGAATTTTTTTTTTTTTTTCAACAAAAATTTTAAGAACGTAGAATGTCAGGCAGACAAGTAACATGATGATCATGTCTAAAGAAGTTTTTTTGGTTGTTTTATAAATTAAAAAGACCTTCTGAAGAATAACTCCCAAAGTAATTTGTGTTCATTATGTTCCTAATGAGACTAAATTTCACTGAAGTGAAGTGGGTTTTAATATGGAAAAGCTCTGAGTTTTATTGTGAGAGAGTGTTTTCAGAAAAGCTCAAAAGCCTGGCTGCACTGATTGCTTTTAACTTTCTCATGTGGTTTTGAAAAGCATTCTTCATTAAGTAGTGTTCCTGAGCAAGCTGCTTGTTCAGTGTTGTGTGTGTGTGTGTTTGTTTTAATAGTATTTTTATTTCTTTTTGAAGAAGCAATAGGGATTGAAGATTGGCTTTTGATTCATTTACTGAATTGGGATGTGTATTTCTCAGGTCTTTTGCTGCCCAGAGGAAAAGTTCTGTTTCTAACAATGTTGATATTTTGAAGAGTTACCTCCTCTCACTGTCATCTTTGGAGTTAATGCACTTTCTTTTTCTTATTCTTTTTCCTTACAGGTGCGCTTAGACCATAATGGGAAATTTTATAATGCCCATATTCAAGAAGTTTTTTCAGAGAATGGGCCAGTTGTTGTATTTGTAGAAGAGCTTGGAGCAAAGTAAGTGCTTAATCTCTTTTGGAAGGGAGCATCAAACTGAACAAAGCATTACTTTGGTTCAGAGTTAACTTCAGCCCTTGAAATGTATCTTTTTCTTTGCTTGGAGCAGTACTATCACAGATTTGTTAAGGAAACAGCATACTAATAAAAAAGGGAAAAATTGATTATCACTTCATACTTTTTTCTGTAGTGCTAAGTAGTCTGGGTATTACTTGGAGAGTAGAACAGTAACTACATTAGTAGTATTTTAATTTTATTCTTTTTGCACAAGATTCAGTCCTAAACAGATTGACACCAGCCTAATAAAGTGTTGCTTGTACTTAATAATTAGATGCTAGATTTGTGACAAGCTTTTCATATTGAAAGGTCCATTAAAGCACTGAGCTCCTCTGTTGGTTGAGTAGCTCTGCCTGATTACATCCAGACAGTGTCAAGTTGCTGTTTAGATCAGCATCATCTTTACCCTACTAGCAGAGACAAAAAATCGTTAAAAGTTGTTGTTGTGGGTTGCAGATTTGATGGTTTTGGTTTTGTGAGGTGGGGTTTTTTGTTTGTTGGGGTTTTTTGGTGCAGAGGTGGCAGGGAGAGAGCAGTTTGAGATATCCCGAGCTCTGCTGTAAGTCCTGTGACTTCTGGGTCAAAAAAACCCACACTGATTGTAGTTTGGGAAGAGGAAACACTTTCAATGAAGGTAAATGAGAAAGATGCCCATTAATCTCATTTGATCTCCATTAAAAAAAGAAAATATTGTGAGATCTGAAGATTATCTTGCAGTTTGAACCCTTTTAAAATTGGAATTTAACCTGTTTGAATGTCTGCCTTTCAAATGATATAAACAGTTGCTTGGACCATCCTACAGCATCCTCAGTTAAAAAGGCAGTAATTGTTCTGGGATATACACCATCGATGTAACATCTTTCAATCTTGGCACCTATTGCAGTGTTGGTAATAAATTTATTTAAGTATATTGCTTTTTGTGATCATTCTCTTTTTCTGTCTGCCCTGAAGACATTACAGTAGGCACTTTACAAATTGCTGATCATTCTTTACTGGATAAGTTTGTGTCAACTTACCAGTTTTATGTAAAAAGAAAAAAAAAAGGGGTTGCTGTTCTACACATTGCTTGAGTGTAATCATAAAAGCAAAGGACTTTTAATGCAGTGTTCTCAAAAATGGAAGGATCTGTCAGTATTAGTGAACATGTGGTATTAATTTATGCAAGCCCCAGTCTGGTCTTTTAAGATATTATTCCCTCTGTAATTCCTTGTTTTGTAGGCATGCTGTCTCACTGAAGAGCCTTAAACCTCTTCCACAGACCTCTCCTATGGAGGGCTGGAACACTGTGCCAGGGAAGAAGATAAAAAAGTTTTACCCAGCATGGGGGCAGAATGCTCAGCCTGGTAGGACTGTACCTGTCTTTGTGTGGCAGAATCTTCTTTGTCAGACGTTTTGTCCCAAAGAGCTTAAAAAATGATTAAAACAAAAGTCTTACCTGTTTTCACGTTGTTACCCCAGATGCAGAGTGCAAAGGGCCAAAGAATCAGAGCAAGTCAATCAAACCCCAGTCAGCACTACCTCCTCGACTTCAGCATACTGTGGGAACCAGGCAGCACCAGTTCTTGTGTTCTGGGCCCCAGCCTCATCAGACCTCAACTGAGCAAAAAGCTCCAGGCAGGAATCCTTCCCAGTCTGTAAGGTAAAACTGCGAACAGCATCTTCCTGGGCTTGAGCTCTGGCTGAGCTCCTGGAAGCCCAGGTGCCTACTTCAGGTGCTTCCAGCATACTCTTTTAAAATATGTTGCCAATGAATTCTTAAGAAGTGTGCCAAGTCCTTAAGAATACACGCAAGTACAGGAAAAAGAATTATTTCTTTTTCTCGCATGGCAGCAACTGCCTACAAAGCCTCATGTTTTTCTTGGAAAGTGGATGTTGGTGTGGGTTTTTGTTGCAGTTATTGTTTTTCTTTTTGGTTGGAGCTGAAATAACATTGCAATTGCTTCTTGGGCATGGCTAAGATCTTCCCTCAGCTTTTGCTGAACCTGTCATAGGGGACTGCTTCATGTTCTGACTTACCACTTGAAAGGTGTAGGAGGACAGCGTTTTGCCTGCATTTGTTGGTAGTGATTTTTTGATTCCTTTGGAATTAATTTCCATCATTACATCTGCTTTCTTCCTCATAACCCATGAGTTTGTATTGTGTTTGATCCTGAATTTCTTAGTCCAAGTGATCCCGCTTCCTTTTTTCCTGTGCAGAAAAGCGGAGCGTGAGCGAAGTGAGGAGCTGAGCCACGGCAGCAGGGACTGTAACTACTTTGGGCTGTCTCCGGAGGAGCGCAGGGAGAAGCAGGCCATAGAGGAGTCTCGTTCCCTTTATGAGATCCAGCAGCGAGATGAACAAGCTTTTCCTGCTCTTTGCAATGTATGCTGTATTCAGTGTAATTAATAGTGCACTTTCCATGCTTGTCTATGAACCTTTCATTAGCAATTGGTTTGCAGTCCTTGAATCACACTGCAATTCAAGAGTCAGGGTTATTTATTTTGCACTCACCTGTATTTCTAACTACACAAAGTATCTACAATGCTTTATATGTTAAAGATAAGAAAATACACGTAGTAGTTTATCCTGGGAATAATTGAACATCCACCACACACAGTGCTTTAGGCATGTAAATATGGGAGACACGTGAGCATCTGTAGCTGTAGGATTTTGGAGAGATCATTCTATTGGTGCAATTTTAATAGAAGTGAGTGGGAGTCTCAGTACCTCCAGGGAAGTGAGCAGATCCTGTGGGTAAAGAGCTAGTCTCCACATAGGTTTGTTCTAGAGATGTGTGGGGCTTTTTGGCTTGAAATCCTAGGGCAAACAGAAAGAAGAACAAGGCTGGAAAGAATGAGTAGGTGCAAGACTGAAGCCTAAAGGACAGGGGTTGCTCTCCCTCTGAGCAGTAACAGTTTGCTGTATTTGCTCACCTGCAGGAGGAGGATGTGATTGTCTGAGTGAAGCAGATTTTGTCATGTCAGCTAGTGACATGAATGCTCTTAAAGGGCACTTGGCAAAATGTAGCAATGAATGAGAAAGAGTGGATGAATCTGCAGGATACTGAGCCAGACCTCACCCCCACCCCCCCATTTCTGCCTATCACAGACATAAATATTATTTGTCATGAAGGCATAATAGTGTCATAGCAGATGATGGCAAAGTGTCATTGGACTGATTACATAATGTGGTATTTCTGCTTTTGTCAACGTCTTTAGAATCAGTCAGTCTGTCAGGCTGCTACACAGACCGCGGATAATGTAAACCAGAAAAAGTTCTCAAATAATGAAAGAAGAAACAGCAAGTGGACAGCAGAGGTGGAAGAGCAGAAGGAGAAAGGTAAAACTAAATGGGTTTAGATCATGGCTTTTTTTTTTGTTTGCTTGGTTTTGTTACCAGTCTCAGATTTATTCAAAATGGGGTATCTGTTTAGGCAATGAGGGGAAAGTTATCCTAAGTAGCAGTACCAAACTAAGCTGGGCTGGAGGTAGCAAGGGTGTGGTTTGTGAAGAAAGTGCATTTTCCTGCTTTGTGAACGTGTCTAAGAGAGCAGACTCCTGGCTGGGATTTTTGTAGTGAATGGGAGAAACTAAAATACTTATCAGAGCTACTCTAAATTAGATCCTTTTGAAATTCTAGAGTGTGTGGCAGAAAGTGCCAGTGGGAGGAGCATTAAGAGTAATTTATGAGAAAAACAGGTAAAAGTATTCAGTGTGGCATGGTTAAGAATTACCATACCATGGTACAGGAAGGGGAGAGGATGGTGTGCAGAAGAGTTGGAAAAACAAACCTGTTTACAGTAGAAAGATCTGTCACATGGTCAAAATTCTGTTTGGGTTTTTCCCCTCCCCCCCAGTCAGTTACACCATTCTTTAGCTTCTCTTCAGGGACTCAAAGCTTTTGCTCTTCTGTGACGAAGTGGAACATGGCAGTAATAGATGAAAGCTGTAGGTGTCAGGAGGTAGTCAGTAGATCTTTGCTAATTGCAACTGATAGTGGTTGGTAGGATTTTTTAATTAGTATTTTTAAAACATTTTGTCCCGTCAGCTTTTCCGTAACTAAAACCCAAATTTGATCTTGGCTTCTTCCACTTTTTTTTTTTTTTTCTGACTAAATAAAACTCAGATGCTTTAGTCTCCTCACAGAAGCTGCCCCTTTCCCTCAATTTTTTAAAAATTGTTTTTGTTTTGTTCCCTTATCTCTGGCAACAGCAGAGGCATTGCTGTTGTCTGTTTATGGTAGGTGTGCTCCTTAGTCCCTCTTACAAGATGGAATCCTTTCTTGAGTGGTCTCACAAGGGCCCATCTTAGCTATTTTTAATTCTCCAAACATCTAAAAAGTTGTTTCCTTTGGAAACCTGTTTTCATCAGCAATGCCAAAGGAACGTTCATGTAGAGAAATCTGGAGAGAAAGTACAGACTCCAGTGTCATGATGGATTTGGCTGAAGGGCATTGCATGTCCAGCTTTCTCTGCTTTTTGTGATGCTCAGGATTGCGTTGCCTCTTGTGAAACTAGGTTAACAATCCTATGGGAATCACGTGTACTTCCTTCTGAGTGTTTAGGAATTCCTATTGCTGCTCGGGGAATTGGCAGTAATTCTCAAAATCAATACTGTTTCCATTTATACTGTTGTCTAGTTGTCACAGAGTATATAACAAGCTTTTAAAAAGTCAGTATCTACTATTGATAATCTTCTGGGCATGAGTTTGATTGACAAGCGGTGGTAGCCGGGTCTGAATATAAGCCAGAACATGAAGAACTTGTTCAGATCTTTTTATGTCATGACTTTTTTTTAACACTTCCCCACCGAAGTGTTTGCTGGTGTTTGAGAAATGAAAATTTGTGCAGCAGTCTGAAAACTTTTTTAGATCTTTTTATCCACTGAAACAATCTAAACTGTTTTTTTATGCAGTCAAAAGTAGACAAGACTTTGAGCTTCTGTTGTCTTAACACTTTAAAATGAAAATGCAGATCAGAACACTTTCACTTTAAGCAAAGTACAAACTTCTGTTTCATTAGGAGCAACTTAGGATGAATATGTGTAAAGGAGCAGCTGCATTTCATTCCTGCTTTCCCCAAGCATCACTGAGATGGTTACCGAACATCAGTAAAGAACTCCTGTAGAGCTTGGAGAACCCAGGTTGAAGTAGCTGCTCTGTTACTGTCCGAAGAACTGTTTGTTTTAGGATGCTTTGATCTTTGGTAAAAATAGAAATTTAAGTTTTCTGAAGTAATATATACTGAGGTATAGGTTTGGTTTTGAAAGTTTAATTTTGGAAAGACAAATTAACTGGCTTAAGTTGTGATAGCCATAAGTGGTGTAATGGTTCATTTACTAGGTTATGTCTTGGTGTTGCAGAGTCAAATTCCAGGCAGATCCACTTAAGTCAGAAGCTTGAGCCAAATTCATCTGAGGTAATCTTAAAGAAAAGACCAAATTTTTTTTTAATGTTATTGCTTCTCTGATACATGATTAGCAGAGCAATAGCTGCCTTTAGAGCTGTGATTGCTGCTGCTGCTTTACAGCTTTTAGTGAAATACTCCTAAGGCTGGAGGCTTGTATTTCTGTCAGCTTTCCTCAGCCCTGTTAGCCATACTTAAAGTCTTTCTCTGCAATGGGAGTCCTCCAACCTGGGCTATCGAGAGCACTTACGAATCTGGATTTGTAATTGCTTAGTACAGTCTGTACTTTCAGTATAATGGGACCACAGAAGATTTCATGTTTGCTAATAGCTACTGTGCTAACAGACCATGAGCTCTGAAGTTCAGTGAAGATTTGTGGCCTCTTGTTGGCTTTTAACCTTTGCTGTCCTTTCAATGAGCAAAATGTTACACTAGTATAATAATGATGGGTGCTTAGCCCACTTTGTATGGAGTGTGGTTTACTGTTTTTGAATAACTCTTTGTAAAGTTAATCTTACTGTTAGACTAGCTGTGTCTGTTGTTTCTAACTTTGCTTTAGAAGAATAGTCAAGATGAGAATTATCCAAAAGCTTCATCTCCTTTGGAACAAGTAAAAACAGATTCTCCGATTCTTGCTGAGCAAGTAAGAAATGTTTGTTTGATTTCAAAGTTTTCCAGTCAGGAGACTTCAGACAAAGGGGAGCTTCATCACAGCCACGTATGTATTACAATACTGGCTTTTAATTACACAGTCATTTCTATGGTGATAATGCTAAAATATTGCATATTTACAGTTAGGAATCTGTTATGTCCAACATAAAGAGTGTAAAAGGACAATCCTTGATAGAAAAGTAAAAGTGTATCTATTCTTTTCTGAGAGAGGGGTTATTTCATATCTTTCTACCAAGGTAACTGGTGCTTTTTCCTTTAAATTCTTTAGCTTTGCATTTTCAGGTTTCTCCAAGGTTATTGGTAATTGCTTGTGAGGGTGGCTTTTCTTTTGGGTTGGAGATACTTAAAAATAAAGCTTGTGCGGGTGGTTCCAGCACTGACGGCTCTGTGGTACAGGGGTGGCTGGATAGAGCTCAGAGCAGAGCTCTCCACATGGTGATGTAGCTCAGGTCTCTTTGGATATGTTCCTAGTTAGTACTTCCCTGTGGGGGATGGTGGTAGTCTGAGTAAGACGGAGTCATCAGGGTCACCAAGCATGGTGGGGTTCAGATTTGTTTGTTTTTACAGAACCTGACCGAGTGCTTGCCGAGCGTAACTCCAACGCCCTCTCCAGTCTTCTCTGAGGTGCATTTACCTCCAGCAGTGCCTTCTGTACCAGCCATTGTGCCAGCTTGGCCAAGTGAGCCAGCAACTTACGGACCAGCAGGTTTGCAGAAATATTAACATTAATCAGAAATTACTAACCCTGGAAAATACTTTAACTCTTACCAAGTTGAAGATTCCCCCAGGGTACACTGTCTCGTATAATTTCACACTCCAAAGGCAGGCATTCATAGGAATGTAGCTTCTCACTGCTGAAAGCTAGTGAGAGTTCTAGCAGATCTTTGATTGCCTGTATGTACAGTTTGCTTTAAGGTATAGAGCAGCCTGAAGGTATAAGAGGGTTGTGTACTCAATTTGCCATTTTTCCTCTTGAGTGGGTTAGCACTGAGTTTTGAGGATCTGCTTAAGGTAGAACACATTGTCAGCATGTTGAAACCTGATCTGTGTTTGTGCTCTGTGTCCCATGTAATAATAAGCTTCTTGGTTGACTGAGGACTCAGCTTGGGGCTTGTATGTCTGGAACTAATGAGATCCATTTGGACCTGAGCTGCAAAGCCAGTGTAGTGGGTTTTTGTGTGCTGTGCATATCTTCTGGTCTGTGGAGTTGGCTTGGAATCAATATTGCTCATTAGATCAGGTGCTGCATTTTCTCTCACACTGCTGTTTACAAGAACCAGCTTTCAGATCAGCCTGCTTGGTTCACATGAGACAGTCACAGTCTTGTCACACTTGACTGTGTCTGTGACAGAAGATGTGTAGCCCAGTTCATCTGAGCTCAGATTCAGAGTTGACTGTAAATGACTTGTCAGAATGAGCACTTCAGGGATTCACATAAAAGTTTCAGTTCCTCCATTTTTTCTCCTTCCTATTTCCTTCTGGTGTTCATAATTTTAAAAAGAAATATGGGATCAGTTTAGCTGTTTCTGGAAAGCTTAGCTTACCTGTTTAATTCTTTCTGAAAACTATTCTCTGCATTTTGAATCCCGCTTTTCTGATGTGTTTTGGTTTGTGATTATNTGGGGTTCTTTCCCTCTAGGTATTCCAACCCAAATACCTGCTTCTTCACTGATGCCAGGACCAGCAACAGGACCTGACTCTATTGTATCACAGGCTCAGGTAACATCTGCTTCAGTTGCTGGAGTTCCTGTGTGGCTACAAGCAGTTAACCAGCCTTTAATGCCTTTGCCTCAGACTCTGAATCCCTACCAGGATCCGCTATACCCCGGATTCCCTTTTAATGAAAAGGGAGAAAGAGCTGTTGCACCTCCTTACTCCCTGTGCAGTACTGGGGAAGATTTACCTAAAGGTGAGAAGTCTGGATTTTACACCATTTTCCCTGATAGGTCTTCTTTTCTTAAAATGCAGATAAACACAATGTTTTTTGGTCCTGTTGTCATTCTTTGTCAAAAGATCCAGTAGTTGTCATTCCATGATTTAAGATGTGGGAGGGAATATTGAATAGAGTTGTAACTCTGTAGTTTGCACTGCCAACGTTGCGACTGTTTCAAGTGGTCACACCTGGAAATCTGGTAGGATCATTTTGTGGTTCTTAGCTTGCCCCACCATAACTTGAGGTTTTGTGCATGTAAAGAATTATCCTTGGAGAACTGCTTCCTGTCAGAATAATAGTCATGTCATTTAAAAGCTTGGAAGCTGTTGAGCATTTCCTTACTGGCCTGGGAAAATACAGGTTTTGGCATACTATGAATGCAAGGTATGCCCATAAAGAACATCTCTGACTGCACAGTGGTGTTTGTTTAATGAACTGTTTCTTTAAAAACTAGAAGTTTACAGACTGTTAAAACTGAAATTTAAACTGCTGTCGTGTTCTAGATATCTTACTGTGGCAAAAAAACCCCAACCAATCAATTGAAGACATGCAGTAACTTAATACCAGTGTTCTCTACTGAAATGGAACTTTTATGCAGTTTTTGTATCAAATGAAATATTTTTGATCTTCATAAATATTTTGGTGTTTTTTTTTTTTTTTTCTAGACAAGAATATTCTTAGATTTTTCTTCAATCTTGGTGTGAAGGTAACTCTTCAAACTTATGTTTTCATGTTTGTTACAAAAATCGTTTGTAAATAGTTGTTGGAGTGTGGAAGTTTTGTTGCTGCAGCTGTGCATTTCAAGTCCATCTTTCAGTTTGAAATACTGTCTTATTTTGTATGCTGTTAACTGGGATTCCAGCAGCTGTCCACAGTGCAGTTCAAGGCAGCAGAAATCAAATGCATGTCAACAGCATAGTGGGAACTGTTGGCTTCCAACTGTGGCTGCACAGTCAGCAAATTGTGCTTTACAAAGTCACAGATAAATCGTGAGTGTGAGGATGCTTCTTTTGAATGCAGTGCATAGGGAATGAGAAAATGTCCTCAGACTTCAACCCTGGCTGTGTATTGGCAAAGCCGCTGCAGTACAGATCCCAAAATCTTTCCCTGGGGACACTCCCTTAAAAGTAAACTGCATGTCCTGTTCTTTCTGCTCAGGATAATGACAACAGTTTTTTACTTTTTCAGTAATTATAGTAGTGTGTATGTGTAAATGTGGTGCAAATCTGTGTTTGGTTGGGGAAGAGACTTAGCCAAATCCCAGCGTTTTCCATTGCTTGGGAAGGACTAGTTGTTTGCTTTCTTTCTCCCTTCTGCACATTCCTTTTTTACCTTCTTACCCCTTCTGTCAGGGAAACAACTTTGGGCAAGGTGCTGAGAGCTCTTGGGTTCATTTCATGGGACTTTGGCTATAGCAACAATATTCTTTTGTGTCTGGGCATGGAAAGAGGGAATATTCAGCATAGTTTCCAATGTAAATTTGATACCTCTGCCTAATACGTCTCTTTACTTAATAGAAAATCCGTAAGTCATTAATTAGCAAGTGTCATCACAATGTATTTAAACAGCGTGAGGTTCATAAGATGACATGTTTGGGACTCTCCGTACTGGTCCTTTGGATTCGTTAGGATGTAGCCTGTCGTTCTGGCGCTTCAGCACCATCTGCTGGTCACAGCCCACGTTCTAGTGGCTGTGCTCCTCCGGTGGTGTCACAGGGTACAGCAGGCCCGGGAAAATACCTTCTGCATTGTCTGTCTGCTGCTCTGCTCCAGACCCTGGCCTGCCCACACCGTTCCACAGCTGCACACTGAGAGGGAAGGGCCTCCTGGAGAGGAGGTCTGGCTAGGCTTTTCAGGATAGTTTGCTCCAGGGCCTGTTCCTACAGAGTCCAGTTCATTAACATGGAGGTTAAGAAAAGGGAAGGGGTTGCCACCTGAGGTGGACGACTTCAGTACTGTAGTCTTTGCAAAGTGAGCTCTAGTAGAAGAAATGGCTAATTAGTAAGTGTGATTCTGGAAAATGAATTTGAAATATTTCTCTTCAAACACATAGCTAGAGCTTAATAGCCTTGTGCGTTTAACTGTATAGAAACTACTACTATGTTTTCTTGCTGGTCATAACTGCTGCCCATTTCAACTGCATTTGGAAGGAAAACAAAAAACAAGAACACCATCCTAGAGTTGTAGGATTAAGAATTGAGGGCAGTCACTGTAAAGAAAATTAACTTTTATCTCCTATAATTAACTGTTTTGAAATAGTAAACGACTGGTGTGCTTTTATGTCTCTCTGAATGTTCAAAAGACCAAATAACTGATTTTTAAATTTTCTTTTCCCCGCTGTCTTGCAGGCATACAGTTGTCCCATGTGGGC
This sequence comes from Struthidea cinerea, assembly GCA_013397865.1. Taxonomy (NCBI): domain Eukaryota; kingdom Metazoa; phylum Chordata; class Aves; order Passeriformes; family Corcoracidae; genus Struthidea; species Struthidea cinerea. The sequence goes on from VZTI01005325.1 coordinate 26,148, forward strand.
ACCCCATTCTTACCTGTACCCCCTGCACCAGGCCTATTTAGCTGCTTGTAGAATGTACCCAAACATGTCCCTTCCTGTGTATCCGCACAATCCCTGGTTCCAGGAGGCTGCTCCGACTCAGAACGAAAATGAAACTGCACGACCAAACAGGCACTTTGCTGTTCAGACCGAGGCCAGGTCCAACGGTCAGATTCCACAGGTTGACAGATCTCCATCACTGCCTCTGATCATCCCTTCAGCTCAGGTGTCAGAAAGTCAAGGACAGGTCTGTGTTGAACCGGAGAATCCAGCGCAAGCTCTTCATGTAAACTACGAGGAGTCCCTAAGAGGGAAAAATATGTTCCCGCAGCCGCCCTTTGGACACAATCACTTTCTAGGAGCTGTTCCAATAGCACCTCCTTTCTTTCCTCACTTTTGGTATGGGTACCCAGTTCAGGGTTTCATTGAGAATTCAGTAGCGAGACCTAATGTTGTCTTGTCACCTGAGGACAAAGAGGCAGCAGCTGGCACCTCTGCCAACACGTATGTGGGCAAAGAATGCAGCCCTCCAGTTCCTGGAGTGAACTGTGCAGAGCAGCTCCAGAAGACTAACAGCAGCAGCAGCAGCTCCAACACCGTCCCATTCCCAGTGGCTGCTGCAGGGACCCCGAAGGACACTTCAGCAAGGGCACCCCAGCTGGAGCAAACCTGTCCTTCAGCTGCTCCTAAGCAGAGAACAGCCGGGCAGCAACATTGCCCTCCACAGACACAGGGCCTGGAGAGGCCGACGGCAGGGCCCAGCACGCAGCCACTGCTGGCAGAACCTCCCAAAAACGAACTGAAACCCAGCACTCCCAGCCGGAAGGAGAAGCCTGCCAAAGGAAAAGAGTCCAAGGGCGCTGGGAACGTGCAGACAGAAAGCAGGGCCCAGAGAACGAGGGAAGAGAGCTCTGAAGATGACAGTGAGGTTTCCGACATGCTGAGGAGTGGCAGATCCAAGCAGTTCTATAACCAGACTTACGGAGGCGGCAGAAGGCCTAGACCTGACAGGGGGTATTCCAGCAGGGGAGGGTACCAGTTCCAAAGAAACGAGGAGGCCTGGAAAGGACCACCCAGCAGAAGCAGAGATGATGGCTACCAGTATCAGAGAAACTTTAGAGGGCAGCCATATAGGAATGACAGGAGAAGGGCAACACTGGGAGATAATCAGAGGGGACAGCAAGCATAGAGTGAGTGGATAATTGGAAAATTTAAGAAGCAAAAAGTAATTTGAAGTAGCAGTTTAAAATCTTAATTTCTTTTTAGTGAAGTTCAATGATATGTTTAATTTTTGGCAAGTAAAGACTAGGAGGATGTCAAGTCCTACCACAGGGTTTTTGGGGGGATTCTAGAGTTTGTTTGGCTTAGCAGTTTTTCCTTAATGTCAAATTAGAAAAAAAAAATAGGTTTAGTGTTTGATAATTTTTTTCCCCACAAAGGTTTGCGTTTGTGATAGAAGATGGGTATGTGCGTTTACTAGAGTGACAAATGACAGCATTTGATGTGATCTAGATTCTAAAATTGACAGTAACATTGCACCAAATATAAATGTATATTTTATCATACAATGCCTTAGTTCTGAACTGAGCTAAAGGAATTCTCAGCCTACTGCACTGTTGTCTCTGATATGCTTCCAACCCAAAGGCCTTTCATCTCAAAAAGAAAAAAATATCTGTCAAACTTGAATGTTTTCTCTTGTGTGTTACACGTATGGCAGCCAGCTAACCCTGTGTCTTAGGTATGTTGTATATAGTTCTTTTCATAATCATAGGGTATATTTTTGAATTTTAAAAAGCATTTATTTGTTGAAATCAAAATCAAGACAAGCAGTCAAGAATACCTGTGTATGAACTGATAAGAATGGCTGTTTCCACCATGAATTCTTCTTAATGCTGGTGTGACTAGAATGGTGCCTATGCCAACTGAATAATTACAAAGACAATAAAAATGTAGATGCTATGCATTTCCAAAATAATTCTGCATCTGTTATAATAGCAGAAGTTTTTTTAATGCCACTTTAACACTAATGCACTGACAAATCCTAGATATTTTGTGAGGAGATGCATAAAGTACGTGTTACGTTTTTTTAAGTTTGTACAATTGAGCTACTGTTCAGTATTCTTTTGTTGTTGCACTGTTGATGTTTTGCATGTACAACTCCTTGCTGGAACTACTTTTAAAAGCAAGAATGGAGAGTCTCAGTGTGCTCTGCTCTTCCCTACAATTCAGAAGAAAGTGGCTTCTGCCTTATATTTTTACACTGTGTCAGAGTTCTGATGCTGTTTCTTCTGAGCCAGGTTACGATCTCCGCAGTGTTCCTGTTGCCTTTGCAGCCTGGATGTTCAGCTGTCCAGACTCGGAGAGTGCAGTGTACACAGTATTCACTCAGCTCTGTTGCTCTGTAAAATTGAACTGTTGTGTATATTTTTATATCTCTGTATACAGTAGCGTAGGTGATGGTACCCATTCCTTGTGTCTGAGATTGTACACCCTTGGTGCGGAAACCAGATGATAGTTACATGATAAAGTTTGTTTTCAGATGCATGCTATGTATAAAACCCTAATTAAAATAAATGTTTTGTCTTTTCACTTGCTTTCTAAATTATATTTATGTATTTAAACCTGTTGCAATGGCATTAAATCAAGTGTTGTTCTTACACAACCAGCTGTAGTTAGCAGCAGAATGATGAACAGGATGTGGCAAGCAGTGAACAAAAAGCGGCCATAAACTGAATTTGCAGCTTTTGTCCTTTAGGGGTCATGCTGAAGGCTTTTTGCTTTTTCTTTTTTTAATCAGTCAGAAATGTATTCAGGATTTCAAAGAGGCAATCTTCACTTTTTCAGGTTAAGAATGAAGCAAGCACTGAGGAATTTAACTTGTTACCATTGTGGTTCTCTGTTTATCTCAACTCCTTTCAGAAACGTAAAGAGGGCTGCTTGTTGAGTTTACTGGTGAATTTTAAACTTGTAACTCCAGTTGTACCCCAACTTTGTGCAGCAGTCACTGAACTAATCATTCTCTCCTAGACCAGCCTCTTCATCCCAAGCTTTGTTGCAAGAATGAAGGCACTAACACTTCTACAGAAATATGTTGGGAAACACTGGGGAAGAGAGGCATGGTAGTAACGAGGAGGGATGTGCTTTTAGAATTTACTTTTAAAAACCCAACTTCTTTCAGCTGGGCCTATGCTGCCTTGCTACTCTAGGACAGTGAAGGACTGGAAGGTGTAGATGTACTTGCTCCATTGCTGATCAGGTAAGCCTGGTTTCCTCTCCTGCTGAAAGAGCTGTAGCTTGATTGGCCCAACCTTTGGCCTGGGGCATGATGTTTAGATTGCAGGATCCTCCTGTTAATATATGTAACATTCAGCATATAATGAGCTGTGATACACAGCTTCAAGTATTTGCTGAACCACATCTTTACCTAGCCCTTATTACAACTGATTAAGAGAAGATGCACTACTCCACTTCAAGGGGAGTTAAGCTGTGAGAGGAGAACAAGCTTTAGTCAGCCTTTGGAAGTTTTTGTCTGACCAGGGTGGTGGTGTAAGGATGTACTCAATACTTGCACTTCCTTACGGACTCCCTCTGCTGGTGTAGTACAGGTGGATTGCTGTTACAAGACAAGAGGGAGGTAATGTGTATATAATGCTCAGTACTGGCAAGGTTACAAAATAACCATGTTACTAACACACAGAATGCCGTAAAAAAACCCGAATCCATTCCTTTCTGTAGCTTCTGAGGCAAAAATGTAAACAAAGAACAAAGCCATGTTTTCTCATAATGTTTTTCACATGCCAATGGAGGCAGAGAACTGTTGAATGGAAAACACCCTTCTTTTTAAGATACCTAGCTGAGAGTTGTTTTTACATGTCTGCTTAAGTAAGCAAGGAACCTTTAAATTTCCTTTCTGGTTCCCTGAAGGACCTTAATGTATATGGAAGTAAGTTTTTAACAAGATATTTCTTACTTACTTTCATTTTTGTCTATAGTAAGGATCAAGGCTTTTACTTTAAGAAAAAGTAATTCCTGCATCTTAACATTATAAAAACTTCATGGAATAGTAAGTTGGAAAGATGGAAAGGATGTTTGTATTTCTTTAAGATTATTTCACAAATTATTTTCGTCTCACTAGGTCTGAGAAGATGCACAGGGACAGATGATTAATAAAAGATGTAGCTACCTTCTTTTACATTCTTTGTACTGCATCTTCTGTGTGCACTACAGAGTGAGAAAATGAGTGTGTGACATCATATACACACTTCTGAATTAGTTATTGAAGAAATTCGGCAGTGTCACAGAAGAGTTGTAAGTTAGGTGGATATTTTATTTTTGAAACCCTCATCCAGAGAGATTCAACCTTTTAAAAAGAGGAGTCGCTCCTGTAGTGTGACATTCTTAGTAAACTTCCCTCTTATACAGAAAACAGCTTCAAAGATTTATTTTAAAATGAGGAAGTTCAGTCAGCACTTGGTACATGAGTAGGATATATTGAATTTAAAACCTCCCTTAAATTTTGAAAAAATCAGAAGACCCATTTGCACAACTTCAAGGTGGTCTATTTTGAAATTATTACACTGAAAATAGGGCTGTGTCACCAAAGTATAGAAAGTGGCAGTTTTACTCAGACTAGGATGTTTACTGCTACTGTCTCAGATGTTAAATGCAGCAAGAGATTTTAAGCTCCAAAAGATTAATTTTTCTAAAACCTGATCCGAGCCATCTCATCACAGCTGTTTAGGTTCCAATATGCATGTCTAGATGCCAGTTTAAAAGATGCTGGGATTCAATATTTAGTCATCCAGGAAGAAGTAGTTTCCACTCTTCTTTTGTTCCACATCCTTGGGAAGAGAAAAAAGGTCACCGTTACTTGAAGTAGTCTGTGGCAGAATTGAACATAACTGAAATAAAAGACACTTATCTAAACTCCTTTCTGCTTCCCTTATTACTCTTACTAGTTTCACATGCTGTTGTTCCAGCACAGCAGAACTCCCATGTCAGTCTTCACTTTGTTCCTTATTTTAAAATCTGGTTTCATATTAAACAATCATAGCTCCTCTACTTGTAAAGGTGCTCCTCTCTTACCTTGATGGAATTGAGTTTGTTTATTCTTGGTCTGTAATTGTTGGGATCTCTTCTAAAAGTGATTTCAAGCTGAGATAAAAACTTATTCATTCCAGCCAAAAGAGTCTGTGGACTGTTAAAAAAGAAGAATATTTTAGCTATGTTTTCTGAAGTATTATACTATACAATTACAAGCAACTTTGAGCTCCATCCTGAGTTCACTTAGGGCTTGAAATGCAAATGGGTGCTGCATTTGACGTACCGGGCTGTGCTACATTTTTAGTCAAACCTTGTCTGAGATGCTGCTGAAAGATGAGAGTAGTACCTCAGTGTGGCTTCCAGCCGTGACCTTTACATTGTTTTTATTTTGTATCTACATGTGTGTGCTGGCACACTTATATTCAAAGAAAAAGAAAATAAGCAAAATCTAACAAAGATCATAACTTTCTCAGCAGCAGTGTATGATTGTGATTTTTGAATTCTAACGAGTGTGTTCTTGGAAGGAATACCATCAAGAGCAGGGGGTTGCAGACACATGGCAGACTTCATGTGTCTACTTCATCAGTACTCACTGTTCTAAAAGCCTGATTTCTGATAAGGCTGCTCATCAAAAAGTCTCTGTAACCTACATGAAATTATTTACAAAAGTAGACATATCAAATGGGACAGCTTTGAAAGAGTAAAACAATGCACACTGCATGTCGCTGTCAAGACTTGCCCTTCACTACATCTGCATACAGGTACCATTAATACGCTGCTTTCTTCTAATACATCTGAAAGTTATTTTCAATGAGCACACTTCACAGTTGGTACTTTTTTGTTTCCTTACTACTTATGCCACTTATTTGATCTCTTCTGATTGTAATTTAGCCATTGTGCAGTTGGCTTAAGGCTGGTCTAAGCCAGGAGGTGGTCTAGTTCTTGAGGGTTTGGTTACATTCTCCAACCCTGCCCCAGCTCTGGTCCAGGCAACCTCTAAGTGAGAATCAATCCCATTTTCTGTTCCATGATGCAAAACCGAAGTCAGAACCCTCAGGACGGCCTTGGATGCATCTTAAATTTCCCTAAGCAGGGATGAAAATGGGGCTTACCAATCCCAACAACTCTCTTACCTGTTTGCCAGTGTGTTCTTGGAAGGAATGCCATCAAAAACAATCACACGATCAGCAAGATATGTAGCCATGATAAAATCATGTTCTACCACAAAAGCTGTTTTTTTAGCATGGAGAATGAAACTGAAATGAGGGGGAAAAAGAAAAGAAGAGAGAGTAATGTGATCTCATTGTATTACTACTGCAAATTTCAGTTCCTTCCCCACCGTGTGTACTCACCGCTTAATGACTCTGGCAGCCATCAGACGCTGTTCAGAGTCCAAATATGCTGAGGGCTCATCAATCAGATAAACATCTGCAGGTTTACCCAGACAAAGAGCTAACGCCACACGCTGCAACTCACCACCAGACAGTGTCTGAACCTGGTGGTGTGGGGAGAAACAAGGCCATGCTTAGTTCAGGTACAGGTTAAGAGTTAAGACAATTAGGCTGTTGATTCAAGCAATTAATACCTCCTGGTCAATGATGTTTTCTATCTGAAGAGGTTTCATCACGTCAGTTACAAACTGGGGGTGCGTATAGGCATCTCTGATCTTCTCATGCAGCAGTTGACGGACACTTCCCTAGCAAAAGCAAAATGTTGCTATTCTGTTTTATGCACAACATGAAAACAAGCGTAAATAGAATAAAAAAATTCTATCTAAAATAGATAATAGATCTAAAATAGGAATAAAAAAATCTCTATCTCTGCATTTTGTAGCAAATACGATACTTAATAAATAAGGCTGAAACATACTGTAGATTTAGGGCTGATTTTCTGTGGTTTGTAGCTGACATTTAGGACTGGGACCTCCCCTATAAAAAGACAAAATTAATATTGTAAACAAGAGCCTTTCCAGTATCTTTGAAATAGGTTTCAGCTAAGGTATTAGACATTACCTCCTTCATCAGGTGTAAGTCTTCCCGCGAGCATGCGGATAAATGTTGTTTTGCCAGTTCCTAAGTTAAAATACAAGTTACAGATTAATCACTTTTTAGTAATTTAGACCTCTAACAATCAAGTCACTGATACAACAACAACAAAAACAAGGACTATTTAATAAAGAATACATTTTAAAATTACACTGCTTTGAGAACTCCTATATTAACTTCCAGCACTTACTACTTGCTTTTTCAAATGGAAGAGACATCTTCAAACTGTAAGTTTTTAAAATGGGGTAACAGACAAACAATGGCATTGTTAACACTCAGTAACTTCACATTCTCTCTAGTCAAGGGACTCATGGTGTGATATCTTCCCCAGGAAACAAGCAGCTCAACCTGATTCAAACCCAGTAATTCTGAAGCCTGGCTCCCAAAGTGAAGAAGGGCTTTAGGAGCATATTCAGGGTTGGAGAAACAGTTTCCAACATAAACTGCACTTACCATTTTCCCCTAACATCACCATAATTTCAGAATCGGTGAATTCTCCAGCTACTATGGATAGTTCAAATTCTCCCATCTTTTTTTTCATTCCTGGATATTTGTACATACACATCTTTTTAACCTCTTCTTCGTTAGCTGTCTCAGCTACTTTAAATACCAGAGATGCATCTCGAAACCTTAGATTTTCTGTTGGAACATAGCCATCTAGGAAAATGTTTATGCCTATGATGGGAGGAAAAAAGATCATTAAAAAAGGTCTGTAACAAAGTAAAACAAGATGAATTTCAATTCCTGGCTGTAAATTCCATTCAGGTAAGGAGAATGCTGGATTTTAAATGGCATGGTAAAAGAAGCAACAAGATCTCCTCTTTTAAAGTGTGCACATTATGCAAATTGAATGAAGAAAATCCTTACTAAATTACAGAATGGCTGTAGCAGCTCTTCCTGAAAACTCACAGTTAGTGATGTATGTGGGGCTTAAAGGAACTACTGCTGTTGGGCCTATTCTCTCAAAACCAGTTTTTGCTGAGTCTCAGTACTACAAGTGGGGTCAATTCAGATGAACACTACGTACCTCTGTACTGTGCAAACTGTCTCCTGACCTTTCTCTACTAGTAAGGTCTTTTGTGTAAACCCACTGTTTACAAAACACCTGCAAGTATCAAAATGATGTCCATAGCAAGAGAAAAAGGGCATTTCATAATTAAGGCTTTTGGGCTGAGTTACAAATTTAGAATCATGTAACACAAAAATTCTGCAGAAAATCAAACAGTAGTTTTTTCATTGCTGAACTGTAACAGGAAGAGGACAAGTTTATACAACAGAAAATTGGCATTTTGCTGTCTTTTTTGGTTATGTTTAAAAAGAGAAATATGGCAAGAATTACCTTCTCTTACGCTGAAAGGCATGGTAACAACACCATAAGCACTTGGCACACCATACAGGCAGCAGATAAAGTCAGAGAGATAATCTAACACACTTAGATCATGCTCTACAACAATAATGTACCTGAAAAACAGAGCCAGAGAGATGCTTTTTTACTTCAATGCAAAACACTTTTCTTTTTTTCTTACGCTAGTCTTGCATAAACAAGAGCTATCAACATGATTTTTAGTTAATATGGTTTCTTCACTTTATACTAAAAAAGGAGAGAGTTCAAATGTCTAACAAGCATTTTTTAAACTGTCCCAGAAACTTGTGAATGACAAATTGAAAACCCATCTTCAGTGTAAACTGGCAGCTTCTTTATGTACAGTAAGTGGAAGGATATTGATTGATTTGAGTGAAAAATACTTAGCACATTTTAAGAAAATAAAAATCTTTGTGAGAAAGGGATGAAACAGCAATATTCAGGTGAAAAGTAACCACCAATATTTTCCCATCCTTATTACAAAATTCTGAAACGAGACAAGAAACTACAGGAAGTAAGTTTCCAAAATGCAAAAGAATAGAATATGACTGACTTGTAATATTTGAAACACCTGTTAGTGTACCATACTGAGAAGTGAGCACTTCTTCTAAGGAGATGGACTGGATGTTTCTTCCTGCTGTGAACAGTCATGCATTAGTACAGTCTGGCAAAACATTTGAAGCTTGTATTTACCTGTCAGGGTTTATCAGGGACCGAATAGTAATGGCAGCCTTCAATCGCTGCTTGACATCCAAGTAGCTGGAAGGTTCATCAAACATGAAGCTAATCCCGAAAGGAAGAGTGAAGTCTCAGTGAATGCAAGCTTTCTACTTATTCAAACATAATATTAACATTTCAACCATTAAATACATGGAAAAAAAATTATCATTATTTATACTGAGAAAGGGAGACAAAAAATGAGAATTGTGCACACCTGCCTTCATTCTCTGTAGACTGTCATGTGAAAGTGAGTTAAGTATTACTTTGTCATGAGCTCTGACAAAGTTACCAAAAGTTACAAGAAATCAGCAGTTAGGAGTCCCATGCACTCATTCTGAGTAACCTTAATTTAACATGAACTGAAAAGTTCAAAAATACTTTAGAAGACTGGAAGAAGGACATCTTCCAAAAAGAGAAAACTGAACAAGGAAACCCACCTGAAACTCACACCAACCAAACAAAAAACAGCAGCCCAAGCAGAACAAAACCAACCAACCAAAAATTCATCAAAGCAAAAAATCCAAAACCCCGTAACTCTTCTGATCTTGCTTTCTAGGTCCCAAGGAGTCAGGAAACAGCATAGATTAGACAATGATTTCCTGCTTGCAAGACAGGAGAGGAGGGACACAAGTTCCAAGAGGTGGGGAAGCAGCTGTACCTTTCTCATTCAGAGAGGCTGAGAGAGGTGTGCTGTCCAACAGGATATATTTAGGTGGGATTAGGGAGAAGTTATGAAGTTGTGATGCTGAAATTTAACACTGGCTTCTGAAATCAGCTATTTCCATTCAGGTAAATAAAAGTATGCAAAATCCAGAGATTATACATGAACTAAATATGGCTTTCAGCTGATGAGTTGGCAAAAGTTTTGGGGTTTTTTTTTATCCTTTTAAAACTTCATTTAATAATTAATAAATACCTCTCAGTATTTCAAACAAAAGTATTATTGTTAAGAATAAGTGTAAATTCGAGGACCATATTCTGAGACAGATTATTAGAAGCAATGTGTAACAGAAGTAAATTAAACATACATATCAGCCTTCTGAATGCAAACAACTGCACAAGCAAATCTCTGAAGTTCTCCTCCTGAAAGGTCCTCAACATTTCTTTCTTTCAGGTGTGTTAAGTCTGCAAATAAGTGGTTAATTTTAGGTATGTTATAACCAACAGAACAATCCATATTTTTATTACCTACAGAAACATGTATAAAGATAGCAAGCATTCTACACAGAGGAAAAGAAAACAGAAGGAGAATAAGCATTCAGTTTCATACAGGTATCATACTGCTAATACTAAGTCACAGCAAGATATGGCTTCTCTGCAGCATTAGCTGCATGGCAGCTTCGTATCGTGCAGAAGGATTACATTTCTATTTCTTCTTCCACCATATATTTGGTAAAGATTTCTGGCCCTAAAAAGAAACTATACCAGGTTTTAAAGTGTTTGTTGTCAGACTTGGCCGAATTTTTCTGGTTTTCAGGAAAATCAAATCCCTCAAACCTTACAGCAGAAGGGTGAAGCCAGTATTTTCTAGGCAGTTTAATGAACACCGCATTTCAAGAATAGATTGTGTCACTAATAAATTGAGACTCAAAGCCCATGTTCTTGGTGGCACAATGGCAGCCCCACTTTTACCACCCAGTTCCACCAAAGAGATTCCTATTGTGAATTTAGCAACAACTAAATTCAGTAACAATTAAATATAAAACACATACAAAACATCACCAGGGCTGGACTATGCAGATGTTCTTATTAGTTGTATTAATCTCAGAAGTCAGTGTTACTCCTACTATAATTAGATATATACAAGCTCTGGTGGGAGTGTGGTACACTAGGATAATATTTTCTACATGTAGTGGTTCTCCCAAGGGGGATGCTAAGATTTTGCCACACTTGTGAGCAAGCAAGAGCAGCAGATGTTAAGTGGAATTTTTCCAGATTTAAAAACAAGCACTTTCTACTATGAAACAGAAACTGCATTACATTCTGTTAACTAGCATGTATCAATTAGTTTGCCTTTGCCACCAGGAAGTATTATTTGTGTTATTTATACTACAGCATGCCCTAGGCTTTACACTAAAACACCTTTACTTTTTCTCTGCTTTGGTTGTTTTTTTTTTTTTTTTAAGTATCATTTACATGTGTAATTTTTTTTGTGTGTAATTTACATGTTCTATCACATTCTGGTAACTTGATTGCTTCAGTAAATACAAGCTTCTCAAATGTTTTAAAATTTGACTGTACAAAATTACTTACCAAGCTGCTGACATACAACAGTTTGTGTCTTAGTTTCATCCTTCCTGTCCAGAATTGATCCCACTGTTCCCTGCAAGACAGATAATAAAAAACAAAAAACATCAAAAATTTCAGACAGTTCTGAATTATGCTGCTAAATAAAACCTTTAATCACAAGAGAAGTACTACAGAAGAAGCTCCCAGCTTTCTCTTAACTCATGAAAGGTCTCACCTTTGCAGCTTTAGGGATCTGGTCCACATACTGAGGTTTAATGATAGCTTTAAGGTCATCTTCCAGGATCTTGGTAAAATAATTTTGTAATTCAGATCCTCGGAAGTAAGTCAAAATTTCTTGCCAGTCAGGTGGATCCTGTGACAAAATTAAAGCCTGCATTTACTTATACCAGTAAGAAACCCTAATTTTAAATTCCAACCAATAAGGCAAAATAGAATATGCTTGTAAGTTAACAAACAAAAAAAACCTCCAAAAACATTCTAAAAACAAAGTTTAGAGATTTTTTTTTCCAGTTATCACTAGCCTTAAAAAAAAAGTTAGATTTGCACAGTTAAGAAGCTACTGAACTGAAACAATTTCATGGGGAAAATGACAGCATGGATTAGCGTAACTACACTACAGCTAATCCAAAGGAAAAGGATTGGAATGATAAAAGCACAAACTTGCACAAAAGATGCAATAAAATTTGGTAATTTTCTCTGCTTCTAGCAAACATTTCCAAGGAAACAGAATGAGAAGAAAAAGGAAAAATGACAAGCTGAAAAAGAAAGGGACTATTCAGAGCACTCACCCAGGAAAAGTCCCCCCTTGCACAGCGTACTACTCTGAGGGGTGCTGAGTTAATTACTTTGATGATAAACAGTAAGGAATCAGACTGACACAGTCATATTTCCAAACCAAGCAAATACACAGAGGAAATGCTTCATCAGTTTTAGAGCAGAAGCAACATGGAAGATTCAATTCATACCACGTGTTTCTGTGGTCATACTGATATGGCTCCTTCACAGCAAAGTATGATTTTGGAAGCATGGTAATTCAATTAAGTACACATTCAGAAAGTCAAAAGTTTTGCTATTTCTGCAATACTACCACCTGAAACAAGAAGTCCACAAAATAATATAAACCAAACTTGAAAGAGAATGTAAAATGTATCTGGGAAATGATTATTTCTTTGCAGCTTTAGGTGGCAGCCATGAAATGAATAGTTTACCAAAACATTACTCTTTCAGGTAAAGAAACTGCTGAAGAAAGTTTGAATGCACTTGTTCTTACAAGTGCTTCTTGAAGGACAAAAGTGTGCATCAGAATTCAATTGTCCCCATGCAATCTGAAGGTAAGAAAGTGGTATCTGAAATACTGGTAAGAGGAGTACCAACAGTAGTTATTTATGCCTTTTCTCTAACAGTATTTACTCTTTGGAGTAGTGCTAGATAAGGAAGCCCTGGTAAAATATTTTGCTCACTGGCTGCAGTTTCACTTGGAGGACATACATAGGAAAAAATGGATTATGAATTCCCATGAATACCAGCAGTTACAAGTTGTTGTAAGTCTGGTTCTCAAAAAATCTTATCTCTAAGTAACTAGCAACATGAAGAAATTAAGGATTTTCAGAGCTCAGTATTAAACTGTACAGTGGAAAATATCTTCAACCACAACTTACATACTAACAACATACTTTATGAGAAATCCTCCTCAAAAGAATCAAAGATAAAAATGCCTAAGAAATCACAAGGATACATGGCAAGTGCTCATAGACCCTAGAGCTGTTCAAATAAAAACAAAGTTAACTTAGAAGAAACTCCAAAACTTGAGCTATGGAAATCCCTCATGGGAACAGGTAAATTGTGCAGGGAGAAAAACTTGACATTTTTTAAAGACTGGTATTAAAAAAACCCCAAGCCCTTAAGTGTGACTTCAAGACAGAAACCTGCCTCTGATATTTATCTTCTGTGAGTTACAATTATAATTAGTATCCTGATCTTCCTTGAGAGATACACGCAATTTGCAAGAAAGCCTTTGTTAACAATAACCTTCTACTATTGCTCCTGTGTGGAGTAGGTCACTGGCTGTTAACAGGGAAAGTGCCAAGATCCTCACAAATACAAAAATTCAGTCCAAATATATAAACGCAGCTATCTAGAATGCCAACTCTATTTTATTGCTGATACATACATCATATTTTCCAAGATTTGGCTTCTGTTTTCCTGCTAAAATTTTCAAGGCAGTTGATTTTCCAATACCATTGGTTCCAACCAATCCCAGTACTTCACCTGGACGAGGGATAGGCAACCTGCACACAACATTGATAACTTTGTGTTATATTAATGTCATCAGACACCAACATTTAGTGGTCAAGTAAATATTACAACCCATTTTCAGACTTCCTCATTATTACAGCCTACTTTGTTAACTTGCAAATATCTAACTCAAATAATATCAAATTCCTTACAAACAGAAGATCATAAGAAATATTTAGGGGCAGTCTGATTTAAATAGGGGCTCTGTAAAATAATCCCTAACACTTTATCTCATTATAATACTTTTTACTAAGGAGAACGTAATTAACATTCCAAAAGGAAGCTACTGGAAATAAGAACCAAGAACACTTTGACGTGCACCATGTTTACACTACCAAAAACTTGGGTTTTTTGTCTCTGTTACATTGATATTTGAAAAATAAAATACCTGTGAAGTTTGAAGGCATTGGCACAGTATCTATGCGTTGTTTCTTTCTCCAGGTTGCTAGGTAAGTTAACAATTGACAAGGCTGCAAAAGGACATTTCTGGAATTGAAATAAATTAGAGATTATTAGTGCACACAAGAAGTTATTAACAAAAGACTATGTTTTATACTGCACCCAGCTGTGCATTTACATTTTTAAATGGACTTGTACCAAATTTCCTTTACATGATCAACCTGCCAAGGAAGTCCTATACCACACTTTTCTAATTAATGGTCAGCAATTTAGACTGTCAGTCTACAATACAAATAAGGCACACTGCATATATTCTCCACCTCTTTCACAAAAAGCATCATTCTGCTGCTGTCTACACATACAAACAAAAAACCCAAACGAAGCCAAGCAAAAACAAAGTCAGAACAAAACCCACACCCTGCAACCCAACCAGTTCAGTCAAGTGACACAGTTCTACACTTTCTATGAACAGTAACAGTTAACTTGATCTGATCAGTCCAGGAAAGAAAACTGCTTTTCCAAGTTACAGTATGCATTACTAAATATAATAGCAAAATAAGGAACATTTAGCACTTTAAAAAAAGCAGTTTAACATTTACCTTGATGCAAATACCACAACCAATACAAAGTGTTTCTGAAATCCATGCTATTTTGTTCTGTGATGTGACTTCTATGCAAAGTTTTCCTGGTGAAAAAAATCAAGATAAGGTCAATAAAGTTTCTGGTGAATCAGAATTCCTGCCTACTACATTCCACAGAGAACCATGTAACTGATGAATGTTCACTGAAGCTTTAGATCATCTAAAGGGTTGAAAAGTGACATTATTACTAAGAATTGTTCATGCTTTCAGTGATATTTCTAAAGGCTTTATGAAACAAAACCTTGAATGATACACAAAAATCTAGCAATTATAAAAAGCTCATTCCTCCTAGTAGAACTTGATTTAAACTGTCTCCAATTGCTTCAATACTTTGTGACATTGTATCTCTTACCCATTCGAACCACAGGACAACTCTTCTTGCATTCCTGACGACATTTCTTTGGCTTACACTTGTCATGGTTGACTATAGCAATTCTTGTTAATTTGTCTGCCATAATGCACAATTTGGGGTTAAACACATACACCAATTATGACAAGGAGTAGTGAGAGTCTTCCAGACCTTAAGGAAAAAAAAAAAAAAAAGAAAAAAACCCCATGTTACTGACAGTACAGAGAACACACATGTCCGAAGTTATTACTCGTGGAATGCAGAGATGAAAAACTCAAAATTATTTGATTTTTTCCTCCTTTAAGCAACGTGGCAAACAGAGCAAAGTCAGAGATACAAATAACAAGGATACTGATGTGTAGACAACTGCACAAATTTTTAACATCAACTTTCCATCCCATTACTATTTTTCCAGTATAAAAATAAAATTGTGATTATATCTGAAAATGGATTTGTTTCCAAAAAAAGCACATTGTAATAAGAATCTATACAGCTGCAAATTCTAGTTTCACAAGCTGCCTTGTGTAAAGCACCCTTGTTCACACTGTCAAATTGTGACTACAACTATTACTCCAAGAATATGATTAGAATTTACATTTACAAACTGTATGCCAATATTCTGTATTAAAGGATTAAAATAGTGTAAAATGTAAACCAGTTTCCAAAGTGCAAATTGTAATTGCATATAAAAAGTAAACCAGGCAATGTGAGCAGACATACATGATGATGTTTGATTCTTTAATCTTGAGTTTCATTAGTATTTGAATAACTACAGTTACATTCTGCATTTCACAATATGGTATCAATGCCTAGAATAGATTTCAGTAAAAATAAGTAAAATTCTTTATAAAGAACATTGAAAGAGTCTGCAAAAGGATATGGCCAAGCCAGATCCACGGGATGAGGATCAGTAAGGCCAAATGCTGCGTCCTGCCCTTGGGTCACAACAACCCCAGGCAGTGCTACAGGCTGGGGCAGCTGGTGGAAAAGGACCTGGAGGTGCTGGTCAGCAGTGACTGAACATGAGCCAGCTGTACCCAGGGGGCCAAGAAGGCCGATGGCATCCTGGTCTGGATCAGCAATAGTGTGGCCAGCAGGACCAGGGCAGTGACCATCACCCTGTACTTGGCACTGGTGAGGCCACACCTCGAGTGCTGTGTCCCGTTCTGGGCCCCTCAGCGCAAGAAAGACATTGAGGGGCTGGAGCGAGCCTGGAGAAGGGCAACGGAGCTGGGGAAGGGTCTGGAGCACAGGTCTGACAAACGGCTGAGGGAGCTGGGGGTGTTTAGAAAGGGAGGCTCAGGAGAGCCCTTATCACTGGCTACAACCGCCTGAAAGGAGCATGTACCAAGGTGGGGGATTGGGCTCTACTCCAAAATAACAAGAGACAGGACAAGAGGAAACAGCCTCAGGTTTAACCAGGGGAGATTCAGATAGGATATTAGGAAAAATATCTTTGCTGAAAGGTGGACAAGCATTGCAACAGGCAGCTCAGGGAAGTGGTGGAGTCACGATTCCTGGAGGCATTTAAAAGACATGTAGATGTGGCACTACACAGGTTAGGGGGCAGCGCTGGGTTAACTTAATAATCTCGGAGAACTTTTCCAACCTAAAAAATTCTGTAATTCTGTGGAGAAAAGATGATTAAATATTCCTGAAATAACAAATAAATGCATGCAAAGATGTGAAATTACAACTTGTATTCTATAACCCTCTCTTTCCTTGCTTAGCTTTTTGTAATGTACATTGACAAGCACTGGATAGTACTGGGACTTTGCACAGCTGCAGCAAATGGAGGGAAGGGCAAAGAATTTTACGTTTAAGTCTTGATAGACAAAAAAGGTCCGATGTGTTTTAAAGTGCATTCATCTTTCCACTACTATATTCACTCACAGTACTGAAAACAACAATAATAATAGCTTTTGTGTTCCTATGAACAAGGCACACCTAAGGAGAACCCCCTCCAGCTCCACAAAGACAACTGAATTACGAGGGTCTTGGAAGATTTTAAGATATTACAGATGTCAAATAGTTTTTTTTAAGTCAAAAAAATGCCATAAAGTACAAAGCATTTCCATCCCACCACCACTAAATAAAGGGATGGCAGCCCTACAGATGGTGCATGTTAAAAACCATTTCAATGCAGTATCAGTAGTTCAGTGATATAACTGGGAAAAAGTCTTGAAATACTTCAGGTTTCCACACAATCCAAAGGTGCAGTTGCATCCAAAGGATTCCAACATTTCTAATTAAAGGAAGTATTTTCTGTTGGATGTCCAGCTCACCTTTGCTTCACCAAAGCAAAGTATCCTGCAGTGGTTTACAGACTATATTTACTACATATGGCTATTGGATGGAGAAAGGTTGTGACTTGCAAACTCCTGAAGGAAGCAAGAATAAAATAGGTGTATGGCACATTTATCATGTTAAACTCCACTCTTCCATAAACTTCAGTTGGAAGGAATCCTCCAGATATTACTGCAATAAGAATGAAAGAAAGATGGACATCTAACACTCAGCAAAGGTCAGAAAAGCAGATGTTATTGTATCCTTCAATCCATTACTACCATAGTTATGAATACTTTAAGTGGTTCCTTTTAAAAGTGGTAGTCTTATTCCTTCATTAAATTTCCAAAGTATTTTAAAACTAATGTCAAAAATATTCTTTATCAGCTATAAATGAATGTAACTATTAGTCACGCTGCCAACCTTATTGTGCTAGTTTCTACCTGTATTTCATTTTTTTCTTTACTATTTTAAATTTCCCAAGACAGAAAGTCCTATTAACACAGCCGATGTTTTCAAATAAATGACTGAATATTAAAAAAAAAAATTAAAAGTGATTTAACAGTTCTGTATTGTAAGACCAGACTGACAAAGCAGGGCTGAACATTGAAATGACATCTGTAGACCAGGCCAACAGGCATGGAATAATGAGTCTGCAGTTCTCACTTTAATACACAAGAAAACAAGAAACTGAAAGCCTTATTTTTAAGGACTATAAAGCTGTCTGAGTCAGGGTAATTTTCTGGGGGACAGATACCGGTTATTGTCATTACTTCAAATAAAGATACATTCTTTGGGAAGACATCCCAGTGCTTTTCATTAAAATCCTGCAGTTTACAGTGCAAGAGTATTTGGGGGTGAATCACTCCCTCTCTGTTTTCCCACGGGAAGTGCCTAACCTGGGTCAGCCCTTTCTCCAAGGCCTGAGCAGACAGACAGACCACTGGCTCTAAGCAGCAGTGAACCAGTTCTGTGGGTTCTACAGGCGAGCTCCAGAAGGCAAACCTGCCGTGGCTCAGCAGGCTGCCCTCCCCAGCCCTGCAAAGCCTGCTCGAAGTTCCTGCTGAGCAGTGCCAAGAGCAGCCCAGACATCTCCCCTCAGCCACCCCCCTTCCAGCTGGGGTTTAGCCTGAAGCTGCAAAGCAGAGGAGTGGGATGGGGCCGCTATCAAACACCAAGGCAAATATGGCTTGAAACAAGCAATTCTTGCCAACTTTCTCAGCAAGCTTTGCACAGTCTTGGCGGGACAATCAGACTGAAGTTTACACTCACTGCTGAATCAGACCATGGCTGGTAAGCAATGAAACAGCCCAAGTTTGGGGTTTTTTTCTAATTCTAACTTACATGGGAAAATACCCATCTGTGGTGAATCGTTTTGAAGGGGTCACAGACTTAAGTATGTACACTAAGCATTTATTAGAGTACTTGGTGGGGGAATAGAAGCAATGAAGCAGCATGGAGACACACACTCCTCCCACTTTGCTCCCATCTACCTGACGGAAGCGTCACTTTATCCAAAACTCTCTGATGGTCTTAACCATTTTAAAAAAAAAAATATTTGTGACTCCTGTAACTTCTGCAATATTTCCAGGACTGTGCTGATGTCTACAATGACAACTGTCCACAAGAGAAAATAATAATTTCTACTTAGAACTCAGAAACAAATAAACAAACTGTCCAAAACCAGACTAAACTCAAGTTACATATTCACATCCAGTTAGCTGAGTGGCATTTAAATTAACATATGGAATAGGATGGTCTGATTCCAAGGAGCAGAAGTAGAACTCTCAGGACACTGCACACAGATTAGCAATGTTACAGAACAGCACACCTGCAACTGTGCAGTGCAGTCAGCAGTTTAGGGGCAGGAGAAACTGGTACTCGGAAGCATTTGACTTCATGACTGCGCTCCTCCTTTCCATTTCAAGAAGAACAGAATAAACAACAGAGTATGAAAATATTAATTTACTACTAACCACTAGACTAAAGAGTTGCTTTGAATTAGTGAATGATGATGGAGTAGCAGCAGAAAATCTTCCCAGAAAGGACTGACAACACAGGTGAAACAATGAGAGAATGACTAAAACTTCTGGCTAGAGAAAAAAGATGGTCTAAAAACCTTGGCAGTATCATTTGTTGAAGCCAAAAGCTGTATATTATGTTCAATTGTGTCACCTAATACAAAAAAATCAAACATGTCTAAAAATAAGACACAAAACATGTTATCACAAGCATTCTAAGTCAGCATTCTCAGGCTGTCTGACACAGCTGCTGCACACCCTGACACACCAGATTACAAAAGAAAAAAAAAAAAAGGCAGCACGTGCAGATCTTGCTGTCACAGAAGGCAACAGCCATGTACGTTCTGTAGAACAAGTGCAATGCGTTTGCATTAATAATATTTCTTTCTTTCACAGGCTTTAGAGCTAAATTAGAATTCACTAAGTCAAGGTAAATATGACTGAGAAGGATTTGAAATTGCACTGAATTATTCAGACTTAAACAAAGAAAAATTAAAATATTAAAAGTAAATGAAACCTGAAACAGAACCAGAGACTATTCAACAAAAGATGTGAAGGCAAGGTTTGGGTTCAGAATTGTGCCATATTTTAGTTGCTTTGCATAGAAACAGTGAACATTTTATAAAATTACATTGCATCACACCTCAGAGAGAAATGCTGTGGAAAGAAGTGAGGATGAGCAGCATTTCCAGCTGCCATTGAAAACAAGCTCAAGGATTGCCTCTTAATTCCATTTCTGATCGACTGAGAACTAGAATACCCAAAGAAAATTTAATGAAAGATAAAACAGATTTTCAAACTGCATATGGGAGATCACTACATCTGTAAGTTTCAAAGCAGAAACAATAGTAAATGATACAAGAACAAACAAAATCTGCCAAGAATTAAGGACTAGTTTAAGGTTTTGACATTTGTTTTAGAAACTGAGGCAATGTAAAAAAAGTTTAGACATGCCCACATTTCCCTACTGTATTAAATCATTATGTTACTCATAAGACACGACATGAATAAGAAAATAGGATGTTAACATGAAAGCATATGGTCTAATATACTGACGCTGCACAACGAGTGGGTGTGTTTAGCTTGTGCTGAGCAGTATTAATTATCACTCAATCCTCAACATTTCCCCTTAATATGAAATGAAATGAGTGAGAATGAACCCATAAATTAACAATCTAATGAAACTAATGAAAGTGTTGCACGACCACTGGTTTAGGCCTGCAGTTTAGGGAAGGAACCACAACAGGGAAACTGTCACAGGAACTTGTAGGTGAACCATCCATGTGCATTCCAGGGAGGAAACACCACCATAGTCCTTGAGAAAAGCCCTGCCGACTTCTTCTTCTGTTTTTACACCTAGCTCGCAGAAAACGGCCTTACCCTACTATCTTCTCGCACCTGCAAGAAGGCTTGATCTCCTCACCGCCCCAAAAGCACCCACGTGGATATCAGCTTCTTCCAAAAGAAGGCAAAATACGGCATTCCCCCCCAGGCCGAGGAGAAAGTTCCCTGTTTTCATAGGAGCAAAATGCCGGCGTTCCCTTTCCCAGAGTCAGGCCACCGCCACCACCGTCAGCAGGCGAGGATCCTTACATCCACAGGGAAGCCATTCCCGCGGCCGGGAGCAGCAGCAGGGACGGCGCTCTCTGACCCCGGCTGGCACGAAACCCGAGGCGCCGGGGATGACGTACCGCGTGTGCAGGCAGTGCCGGCCCGGGCCGTGCCCACGCCGGCGGAGAGCCCCGATTCCCGGGAGCCTCCGGCCCTGAGGCCCGGGCGGGGCGCGGTCAGGCCGACCCTTCTCCCGCGGTGGATAGGGCGAGGCCGCCGCCCAGGCCGAGCCCAGCGGCGGCGGCCGGGCCGGCAGCACGGTATGAGGAGGGGGGGCCTTTTCCCTACCGCCTCCATTCCCGTGCGGGAAGGTCGGAATTCTCCCCGGCGCTACTTACCGGGTGCTGTAAGGGGGGAGAGGCGGGGCGGGGGGAGGAGGGG